>VZZY01023505.1:178081-253991 GCA_013400335.1 Eurystomus gularis
CCCGTCGTGAGGCCGGGGGCTGCCCCCGCTCCGGGAGCTGTCGAAGCGCTTCGAAACGGGCGCTCCGCGGAGCCGTCGTGGGACCGGCCTTGAGGGGGGACCCTCCCTGCAGCCCGGACACGGCCTGGGTGTCGGGCAGGCAATGCCAGCTCTGCGGCCCCGCGCCTCGGCGTGAGTTATGGCCTCACAATAAGCACGAATGTCACCCCGCCGTTAGCGACGGTGAGTCGCCTTCCAGTAGGGAGCTCGGAAAGAGAGATCCCTCAGGGTAGCGGGCCGTTATAAACTTTCTGTCTGTAAACTCACTTTTTCCATCAAACGGGCTCAATCAAAGGGGAAGCGGGCTAAATCTTCCAACAGCGCAACAGGTTTTATTCTCGGCTTGGACAAGCTGTGGAGGACGTACCCGGCTGGAAGAGCTCACCAGGGATGCTGACGCTGCTGGGTGCTGCAGAGCGCTTGCTAGGCTGGAGTGGCCCGGGGTCTAACGATGAAGCACATCCTGAGTTTATTGGTCCTACGGAAATTCAGGTTCGCTGGACTCAAAAGGAAGAAGCAGACATGTATCTATGAGCTGAGTTGCACCCCTGCGCAAATGAGCCCTCGCTGGCTTGCGACAGGGCTCGGAGTTGAGTCCTGTGTTTCAAGTACCCCTGGTTTTATACGTGTTTCCAAAAGACAAGTGGGGTAAGAGTAAAGTGGTCTGGCCAGTCAGGAGAAAAATTACTGAACCTTCATTGAGTGAATTCCCAGATACTGTTCTATGTTAACTTGAAATTGCCACTTAGTTGTTATTTTGCTGCCTAGTTAGTTATCAATGAATTCTGGAATAGTCTTTTCTCATTTTGCCTCTGCGTTTACGGTTCAGGCAAAGTGAGGCTAAAACAGCGTTCGTGGCTGTATTCAAGGGTAGGCTCTGGGCCTTGTGCAGAAAAATCCCTTTGAAATCATAAATGGAAAGTTTACCTGTCAGCGGGCCAAAGAACTATCCCATAAATGGGAAGAATGCAGAAAAAGCAGCAGTGAGATCATGTAGTGTTTCAAGAGTGTAAAAAGGAACCTTACAAGAATTCAGAGCAGGGCTCCATTTTCACTTGAATATTCAGACCACAGGCTTGCCCTGTTCTTTGTTTCTTGTTGGTTGTATTTGCTTTCCCTGCTTTAGCAAGTGTGTACAGAGAACCTTTTGTCTGTTGTTTCCTCCCAGTGTTAAGAGAATGCCAGTTATTATTTTTATTTAAGACAGAAGGGCAGCTAAAGGGGAAAAAAAACCCTAAACATTCAGTGCCAGATTTTCCATGTTTGTGTTTATAATATGTAGTAATAATACCTTGCATTTATGTAGCGCTTGCCACTTGGTGATCTCAATGTGCTTTATACACGTGCTGCAATTAAATTCCACCATTCCGCTGAGAGGTATTCGGATGTTTTATCCTCATGGTACAGGTGAGAAAACTGAGTCACTGAATCAAAGTCTCTCGTTATGTCATGAACAAAGCAGTACAGCAAAAAAAACGAGCCCAGATTTCTTGACTCCTTGTTCTGTATCCATGTATTTTTCTATCTCCCTTTCATCAGCGATTATCATAAAATAACATCAAAATGCTTTATATTGAGTTTCCACAGCATGAAGTACAATAGGCATGGTACGAAGAAATTGGCCAGACTACCTGATAGAATGTTATTTTTATGTTTTTGCAAGCTCCACAAGTAATGTTTTGTTACAAGGCTGTACTTTCCACATCTGTAAAAATAAAGTGCTCGTGAATGTTTGGGGCGCCTTTGCATTTTGATTAGGTTACATATATGTCCCTTAACATACTGTGCAATAAAAGGGGTCAGCGTCTGCTGATTAATTTTTTTTTCCTCTGAGAAACATGAGGCAATTGGCATGGGAGGAATCGCTCTGCTGAAGGGAATGCTTACAAATGGAACAGTGAGATAAAATGAATTTTCAAATGAGATGGTATTTTCTGTTCTTTCCATTTCAACAGCCACATATACGAGTGGCCTCAGTGCTTGCAGTTCAACATGTCTGATATTCCGCACATGCAAAACTTCAGAGTAGAAGGTGTAAATTACAGGAAGGGAAATAAACTGAGTGTTGCACAGTCAGGATATTTGTGGTGGGACAGTGGAGGCTGTAAACCTAAAATAAAAAGGCCGAGCCCATACAAATTCATGAGAGATGAAAGGACTCTTGAGGTAGAAGCAGGGCATTGTCCCTTCCTGCTCTCCATACATATACATACTGCTTGATATTCATATCTTTTATCTTCAGGCACACAGGAACTGAGCTGAGAACATCTGCCCCGATGTGGAAAATGTGTTATCTTTTCCTCTGATGAGCAGTTCAGGAACGTTTGAGCTAATATTTCAGTGATTGTAACTGTAGCTTCCATCTTATTATTTAACCTTGTTGCTCAGATTTTCAGTTTGATCATGCAATTACTGCTTACGCATTATTAGTGGAACTTCATTAAAAATTTGACCTTGCATGGCTTCAGCAATGCTTGCAATCATCTTTCAATTTTGCAGTACTTGCAGATTTGATTTCAGTAGCTGATTTATTCTAATCCTTTAAAGACAGTCCTTTTTTCCCCATTGTTCCTGTGGAAAAGAGAATAATTTAATTTTACAGTCATTTCTTCTGTCCTTTTAGTTTTCATGTGATAGTTCCTGACAAATCTTTCAAAAATGTTTCAGGCCAAATCACTGATGGACATATATTGGCATTATGAGATGAAAATCAACAGACCTCTCTCACTGCATGCAATGTGAGATTCCAGGGGTTTTATACTATCCATTTCACTTTAAAGAATACCAAAAATTGCTGAAATAATAGTATATGAAATTAGTCAAGTAGAAGGTTGCACAGATGCAAAAAAAAAAATCACTAGCTCAGAGAATACTTAAGACATGACTAGATCTGGGGAGGGTGTCAGAGGAAGAAGCACCCACCCATTAATCTATTTCTTACCCTGTTTCCCAAAGTATCCAGTGTTCCACAGTATTAGACGTTGTGCTTGACTGGACTTAGTTTGAAGTCTGGTATAACAGACTTCTAGCTCAAAAAACTAGCCCCCAGATTTTCTGTGAGCCTATAGATCCTAATTGCTTTGATTGCTGAAGCATCTAATAGTAAAATGTTTGTGTGTATTCAATTTCATTTATATCGGAGTCTTGCTAAGTGACAGCTAAAACGAGAAATCGGGGGAAAGACCTGTATCTGTATATTTATATACATCCATGCATAGGATTTTGAAAAATTATAAAAAAGTATTTCAGAGTGTTCTAAATCCAAAAGTGTCGGGTGTATATTGTGACAGATGATAGCAGGTTTCCTGTGGTGAATGTAACTGCCATGGCTGATGGAAAAAAAAATTGGTGGCATGAAAATTGCTGCAGCCGTCCAGCCTCCTTTCCAAATGGGCTTTAACTGCATATTCTTTATTACTGTCCTGCTGGGACAAGTACCTGTGACAGTCTGTGTTACTAATATGTCTATACTCCAAGGACCTCATTTCTCAGTCCTGGCTCAAGTTGACTTGTATTTATCTGGGTGAATAATTCCTTAGATGTCAAGTTAGGAGACAGTATTGCTCAAGAAGAGATACAGAATCAAGCCCTTAGTTTGTCCTTGGTCCAGTACATTTATTAGTTACCTGGATGATGGAATGGAAAGCATCCCTATAACATTTGTAAGCACCGCTGATATGTTAGAGGACAAGCTTAGAATTCAAAATATAGAATTAGATTAGAAATATAGTCCAAGAGAAAATGAGGAACTGAAGCAACATAAAACATTTAGACAGGGATAATTAACTGCAGAAAGAGAAGACAGAGAACTGCTTGCTAAACAGCAGATAGAACAGCAAATAATCTCGCATGTCACAAGATGAGCATGAGTCAACAGTGCCATAGTATTGTGAAAGGGAAGCGTGCCCGAGAGCACGGACAGAAGGGTGGCCTCTTGGACATACAGCCGCCCTCCACTCAGCGCAGCAGTGGTAAGGCATCAGCAGGATGGCTGTTGGGGCACTGCCCTGCAAGGTAGAAGCCAAGTGGAGCAGATCTAGAGGAAGGCAGCAAAAATAACGAGAAGATGAATGAGGAATGTTGAGAAATAGGGATTTTTTTTTTTTTCAGTCTGAAGAAGAGGCAAACGAAGGGTGATAATCTGCTTTCTTTGAAGCAGAGAGAATAAAAGACAATAGACTTCATTTTAATTAGGGTAGATTACTGTTTCTTTTTAAGGAAAACATTATCAGGTAGGGATAGGGAAGCATAGTGGGATAGTTTGATGGGGAAGTGGTAAAGCTCTGACACTGGAGATCTATACCTGGATGGGTATCAGCCCAGAAAGGCAGGTCTGATCAGAGAGCAGGAGGAGGGACTGCATGAGGTCACCTCTTGAGGTCTCTGCCATCTCTCTGTGTTTCTGTGGTTCTATAATTCCTGCTTGGGGGTTTTGGGACTACAGTCCAGAACAAGTATTATTCAATGCAAGGATTGCAGAACTGCCTTCTAAATTTAGGTTGAGCATACTAAGCGGTGACAAAAGATAAACGAGTTCAAGGGAAGAGACCATGATCATGTGGCTACCTTGGCTAGCTGGCAGAAAACATTTGACACTTCAGTGCATGACACTAGTTCTTTATCTTAGATCATCCTTTGCTGTGTAATAGTTTGTTAAGGACAGGAGATGAGTTTATACAGAAAGGAATAAAGTGAGAAAGAACATGCACAGGTAATACACGTGGAACCAGGTCCACTCCTTTCCTATATATAGTCCTGTGCATGCCCACCAGTTCCCCTGTCATGGAATAACACGTTATGAGTTGCCTTAGTGTGCATATTCCCATCCAAATTTTAGTTATTACTGGGGTCAAAATAGGGATATAAAAGTCTGTTCTCACCATCTCTTGTCTTTTCAGTGGTTTTTTATCTACTTATTTCTACTATGACTTTCCATCAAGCAGAAGCTCTCTCTGAGGTTGGCGGTTACTCTATTTTTGTGTGTGTCTGATAGGTTGAGCACACTAAAGACAGTAAACAAATAATGGTAGATAATAAAAGTTAAGCTCTTGGGCCAGTTTTGTGAGAGTGTCTGCCTAAACAGCGTGTGTAAAAGCTGCATCTGCTCAACTAAACTGAGATACTCTGTGCTCAAGTGCTCACTCCATGTGTAAACACCTAATGCTGTCATCACTGGCTATTTATCTGTGTCATTTTGTCTGGTGTCCAGGATCCTGCAGTAATAGCAGCTAAATAGAGACAGCAGTAGGCTATTCCCTGCCCCAAGGAGCCCAAGGCTGGTCCAGAATTTGTTGCAGGGTCTGTAGAGCAGCTGGCTAGTTTTTAAAAGAATTTTCTTGTCTCTATCTTGTCCTCCTCTGTTTTGGAGCAGTACATTTCCCAAAGAAAAGATTAAGGTGGATCAGCTCAGTCAATTTTCTCGCGGTACAAATCCCATCACACTGAGTCATTGTACAAACGCGGCACTGGCTGTGCAGATTCCAGCATTCCCCTTTGCCTGCAGCACAATCTGGTAATTATTAATGAATCATTTGAAATTATCCAGAATTTTGATATGATTACTGTCAATGGCACTAAGTAATACGATTCCAACAAGCTAAACACTGATATGGTAATCCTTATCACTTCTAACGCTAAACAATTTAATCTTATCATCATGTGCTGATGAGATAATATATTCCAGCAGTGGCTTTTTATGAATATTGTATTGTTCCAAGTGGTGTTGAGATAAAAAACCACTGTCGAGGGTTACAGTATTATACTAACAGTGCTGCACATCTGACCGAGAGGCCATTTTTGGAAGACCCTTGGATGACTCCTCAAATGATCTAAAAGTCCTTCTGGTTGCTCCCTGCCTGGAAGTGAGTACTTATCACAAATTTGAGAATACAGAACAATATTTCAGTTGTCTGAGTATGAAAATATTTCTCAGTAGGTCAATGCTGCTTACATGTTGTTCTTTCTAAGAGCTCAAAGGTGGCTTTTTTTGAAAGATCAGTTTTCATAGAAGTCTTTTTGGACAAAAAAGAAAAGCAGTCAGTGATGCTCATTTTAGTATGTGCAAAGCTCCTTGGCAGAGCAGGGGAGAGTCCCTGATAACTGCCTCACTGCTTTTGGAAAAAGCAAAAATAAAAAGCAGGTTCTGGTGATGATGGGGAAATTCTTAGCACAAGGTCTTTGCTTTCCTAAGTTGATGTGAGATGTTTTCTTGGAGTTTGAAGAGCAGCTCTGCCTGCAGTAAGAATGAGATTTGTCAGGAACAGATTCCCTTTCCTAAGCTCTGTTAGACCTTTTGCTTCATATTGCCACCTTCTCTTCCTAGATTTCTTGGCAGGCCTAGATTTAATCGCCTCCTTACAGTGTCTTGATTCCCTGCTCAGCCTCAGTGTAGGCACTGTGCAGCCTTTTGCCTGGCTGCTCCCATGCCAAAGGAAAGCAAACTCCAGCCAGGGAGGACCCTGGCAGCGATGGTTACACCACCCCCCTCACAAAGGGGAAAAGAAGGAAGAAGCTGCTTTTCAGCAGCTACAACAAAACCCCACCAAAACTCAAAAATCCAGTAATGATTTTATAAATGCACTTAATAGCTGGAGCTACTTTAATCCAAATTTCAACTTCCTGCAGTATTTTGGGATTTGTGTACCTGAAAATCCCGCCTTTATCCTAATGCCGTCTAGCTGCTGTTCCAAGCAGCCTGGAAGGGGACCTTTCCCCTGCACATGGGAGCAGGCACTAACAAGTTGTGTTTTAGGATGACTGCATCCAATTTGCTTTCCTCTCTGTCAGAGGCCAGAGATGCTCTTGGTGTGAGATGGATGCTGTTAGGGCTGCACAGTAAAAGACCGTATGTGTGCCTGGCACAGACAGGTCTGGCTGCATTCACAGTGTCAAGAAGCTGTGGTTCCATTTCTTGTCTGGGAGTTACAATCTGTTAATTCTGCTGCTGAATCTGCCTCTCCCCATTTGATTAATCCAACCTTAGCAAGTTCAATATGGGGTAAAATCTATGGGTCTTATTCAGCAGTATCAACAAAGATTTTTTAGTTCTTGGATTACTGTTTTTAAACTGTTATTTCATACTGAAATAACACTTGGGCAAACACAGAGTAGTTCCTTTTTGTAAAAAAAGTATTTAGAGAAGAGGCTTCAGAAGTATAGTTGCTACTGAAATCTACAGTGTTCCTTCCTGTTTTGGCTTGGAGATTGCTGCTTTGGCATTTCCCGCTGGCTTCTTAATGGGTTGGAAGGACCCTGGTCTCACAGACCACTTTGCCATAGACCCTACCTTGTCCTCCCATGAAATGGGCCCTCTAGTCCTGACCAGCTGAATGAACTGAAGTGGGATTCTGCAGATGAACTCGGCAGGGACAGCGGGAGGCCCCTGCCGCGGTTTTAGACTCTAACACTGTGATGCTCCTGTATTCCAGCACAAAATGAGGGCAAGGAGATAAATGACTCTAGTGTTTGTTTGTTTGTTTTGCCTAAAGAAGCTTCTTTGTAAGCGTATTCCACATGAGTATTCTTCTGTCCACGTAAAATAGATCCCTTGTGCCTGGATTTAAGTCTCTGTATATTGTTACTTGTGCAATGGCTTAGAAATACTTTAGAGGCATTATCTAGGAGCCTTTATGACTTTGCTCACATATTTCCTCTGCTTCCCTCCACCCACACATCTATGCACACATAGTGAGGAGACACAGGGGCAGGTTCTGACCAGATTTCTGTTCATTTTACACAAACAAAACTCTAGTTTCACACTTTTTTTTCTGAATTTAACCCAAAACTCAGCTCTTGGTAAACACTAGCCCTACGAGACCTGTGCTGCTGAGGACCTCGGACTCTGGAAGGAATGGTAAGCAGCCAGATTTGCAGCTGAGAGCCTTAGAACACAAGCATCAACCCATCTGTGGCCAGTTTCCCTGCCTGGTAGGGTTGTTTTTGAAGTTGTTGCTACAGAATCACAGCAGTGCCATTTATTCTTGAAACCGTGAACTGTGTTGCAGGGACAAATCACTAGCATCTGTCATAAGCAGGTTTCATGCTTTCCCAGTCTTCATTTAAAGCTCTGGATGGTGGCATGGAGCAGGAAGAGAGAGGCCAGACGTTTCTCCTTGAGCATTCTGTAATTGTCTCTCCCTCAAAAGTTAACCCTTCCATGATTCCTTTGGCTTCACACATGAGTTTAATGTCAGTTTTGGGAAGTCTTTAAGATCAAAATCTAAAGAAGGCTTTTCAGCTTCAAAACAATCCATCAAGAAGTGCTTTGCTCTTTGAGGAGATCACTGAGTGCAGAGTTTTCCTAAGAGAACACATTTTCAAAATAAGTCTGTGAGCTGCAACAGAAGTAGGCCTTCTACCACAGAAAAAGGACATGTGCTCCGTTTATGAAAATGGAAATTAATTAATCACAATTACTATTTTAAAATGATCTGTTTTTAACAGGCAGGTAATAAGATGTCCCTGACTGGACTGTGTGAAGGTGGCATATGTGAGGCCTGTCTGTGGTAACTAGACTTTCCTAAGTCAGAGATACAAATCACGCAGCTGCTAAATTATGGCAGCTCCACTTTGCACGCACAGCTGATCAGTTATTGCACCCCCTCTAATGTAATCAGTGATGTACTCTGCAATTAGGTCTCCAGTGTAGCTGTCTGTAATGAGCACTGGCTCAGTTCTTCAAAGCATTGTGAGCACAAAATAATAGGTAAGTGCATCATGATGAGTAAATTGATGCTGTGGGCCATGGATTCAGCAACATGCAGGACTGTAGCCCTCCAAGAAACCCACTCTGTCCAGTCTGTTACCTTATACCTTTGCATTTATTTACATCTTTGGCAAGGACAGCCAGTTCCTTTCTTCTAGAAATTTAAAGGCCAAACTAGCAAGGCATTTAAATATTTCTGAAATAAGTAAGACATAGGAATAGCATATAGGAATCCTTTAGATACAGTTTGTGGCCATGCTGGGTGCTCATATAAATGATAGTAACTGCAGAGTAATTCTCTCCCATGCCCATTCAGAGTGAACCATGAACAACAGCTACCAGCCACCTGAGCACGCGGTAGTGAGAGAAACAGCTTCAGTAAGGCAGTGAGCACATACTTCAGTGAGCTTCTGAAGGCAAACTCTTCCATTTTGGTACTTTCCAACCCTCTTACCCTGCTAACAGAAAACTCTAGTGTTTTCTGAGATTTAATGGCTTTCAGTATGACTGCTATTAGCACAGGTCATACAGTTGCTAATAAGTGTTTCTACTAGTTTATTTGCCATGGCTTCTGCTTTCACGTGTGAAGGTTTCTAGCTCAAGTCAACAGCAGTGAGCTCTAAATGTTTTGAAATCCTGTGGTAAGTGGCCCAGTATAAATTGCTGTGAACACAGTGCAATAACACCCAGATGTGTATAAACTTGGCTGCATGCTGTTGAGGTTGCATGGTTTGTCCAGTGAGGTTAAGATAGGGAGAGAAATTTGGAGAGCCCTGAAAATTCTTCTTTGCCTTACTGTGGTGATGCAGCACATACTTTGGTACCTGAGATTCCCAATTTTAAGGTGTTTTAGCACTGGATCAAAGCAGGTGGCGCACACAGAGGCTCTTTGAAGCTTGCTCTGCTATAGGAAATTAAAAAGAAAGAAGCATCCAGTGCCTCCGTAGGTGTGAGCAGGAGGTGCTTGCTTTCCACCAGCAATGCTGGTTCTTCTTCTTAGTATGACAACAACCTGCTCAGCCCACCAGGTCTGTAGCCTTGTCTTTTCTCAGGGGGTTCCCAGAGGCATGACTTTCAGCCAGCTTGCACCGCACTGACTCAAGGTGGTATCAGGGCTGCGTATCCCATGTGAAAAGCAGTTGTGACAAGTCCTGCGACGGCAGCACTTCAGCTGGGCAACTTTTGCTGGCGAGTGGGTGGAAGCGTGGATGGGGTGGGGGGTTTCCATTTGAAGTTTCCATTTAAATACTTACATTTGCTCGTTATTACTGTACAGTGGCATCTGAGCAAACTCAATTATTTTACTGTTCCACACCTGGAAAAATAACTACTGTTGTTCAGACCTCAGGGTAATAGGTGTTGGCTGCTACTTACTTTTCAGTGGTGGTTCCTTATCTGCTTAAAGGCGATGCCATGAACCTCAATTAGTTTGTGGTTATACAGTACTTTGAAATTATACGACACTATCTACCTTTTAAGTATTATAATGTTTCTATAACATATTGTAACACGTACATGTTTCAGTACACAGCAGCACACTCGGCTGGAGGGCAGAAATGCTACCAAAATGAAATAATCTGGGACTTTGTGTCTCAATGACACAAGGAAAAAAAGAAAAATCTTAATTAGTTCTAAATTTACTCTGTACGTACCTTGGGTACATGGATAGCCCAGCTAAGTAAACCAAGCAGAGTACAAATAGCAGTTTAACATAATAGTGATGGATGTAGTGCAAAAACCCCTGTACAATCCAGTCAAACAGCAGAGTACTTTGTAGAGAAGGACTGGGAGGAGGATAGAACAGGTATAGCATCATCTATTTCCAGCGCTTTCCTTCAGTGTCCAGCCCTGGAGCTTGTGGTTGCTCTGAGCGTGCCTGTGCAGTGCTATAGATGTTCTTTTTTTTTGATATATGGGGGGCAAGGATGAATCTGACTTCCTCATTTTGCTCTTCAGCCAACACTGCCAGCGGGGAAGAAAATGTGTTGCTAAATTAATAAGTCGTAATGTTTTTGGGCTCGGGCCACTAAGCTGTCTCTCTCTGCTTTGCACGTGAGTATGGGAGATATGTTAGCCCAGGGGTAGAGTAACAGCTCCAAAAGGCTGTGGTGAAATGCAATCTGGCTCTGACACAATGCAGCCAGTCAGACCATCTGTGTGAAGGAGCACCCAAAAAGGTAACTGGCAAAGATTAATAATCCCCACTGAGCCTCGAATACTCAAAGCACCCAGCTTAGCTGTGGGAGAGCTTACAATCTGCATATTTGAGAGTTGTGACTGTGACACTGAAGTTTTACCGTGAGGGCAAGTGGTTAGGAATAAAGATATTTAGCTTATATATCGTGACCAGGGTCCACTTTTAGTTCTAGGCTCACCAAATCAGCATGGGCATGCAGGTTAGCTAGAGCTGTCATGGAGCAGGATGCTCTGGTGTGGTCCGAGCATCCAACTGTGTAGACCTCCACTGCTCAAAAGAAAGGATGCCCTGGGTGTGCAGTGTCTCTGTGGGATTAAATCATCAGAAAACTGACCCCTTGGAAGGGGTCTGAGGGTACAGCTTCCCATGGGCAAGGCTGGGTGGATGGTGTGACGTGTGTGTAGGACTGCAGAGCTGGGCATGGAGGGGCTGGTTAGTGATACCCCCTCCCTGGGTGCAGTGAATGTTGGCCTGCCTCAGCTGTAACCCCATACTCACTCATGCCACTGGCTTCTGTCCAGTCATCCCCCCGGCTGGGGCTATCTATGCCTCACACCTCGGTTCCCACTGCAATCCCGGAGACAACAGGAATTGATGGGTGAGCTGCTGACCAGCTGGGCCTGGTACGTGGGCTCCCAGAGATGGAGAGAGACTTTGTCCTGTGCAGCCACCGAGGGTGTGCAGATGAGCAGGATATGTCATTACAAGAAGCTCTGCTTGGTACAGCACAACTGTCTTGCCTCTAAATGCCCTTGTAATGTGGTTTCTCTACCTCTATTTGTGTGCCTTATATTGCACAGGCACCTATACAAGAAGGAGGGCTGCAGAGTTTCATCATTCCTCCCCCTGCGCCCTTCATTCCTCTCCTCTCCTTGGCTAATATCAATGTCAGTCATTCCCCTTCACTCTGGATGGAGAAACTATGGCAAAGCAGGTTTCACCATGAGACTTTTCCACCAGCCAATGGACATATCTCAGCCATGCATGGCTGTGATTTTCATTGGTCAGGGAGTACTTCTTGTGGAGATCAGCTTGCAGGAGCTGAGCAGAGGAGTGAGGGCTTGAAGCTAAGAAAAAATTAAGATTTTGAAAAATTAAATGAGGCTTATGAGGTTCTAAAGAAAATAATCCTGCAGATAGGAGCGGGGACTGGCACAGAAGAGAGAGATGGGGCTCAGAGCTGGTGGAAGAAGTGTTGTATCACCTCAGTAAGATGTAGTAAATTAATGTCCCCACCACCTAGTGATGAGGATCAAAACAGACCCCATTGCTTTGTCTATGCATCATTCTACTATATAGGTAGTGATATGGGAAGGATTGGTAGAATAGCAGAGAGAGCATCTTTTAGATATTCAAAATAGCTTTAAAAGAGCAAATACATATCAGAACTAAATGCTTGGTGCCACCTGCAGAAATAAAGAGAGAATTGCTCATGGATCTTTGCTGCTTTTCTGGCAAATACCTCATTTCCAGACAGAAGTACAAGCACAAAGGTGTATTCAGGTTTCATCCTGCTTTCATGGGACAATTTTCCTTAAAAGCCTTTGATGCAGTAGAGCTCTTAAGAAACCATTCACTTGAACACACTGCACGGTTTAACACTAAAAATGAAAGAAGGTGCATGCCTGTGTGAAGTGACTAAATGTGGGATACAGCACATAAGGATGCTGCATGGCATCTGAGCTGGAATTTATCCCCAGCAGGCTGTGGCAGAGCAGAATAAATCAGGAATTATGAATGTTTCATATGTGGTGGAGGGTGCATCAACTGCAGGCTTGGTTAAAGCTGGTGCTTCACTTACGTCTGTGCTCTTGGAAACTGAATAGAAAGACCAATTAACACCTATTTCTGTAATGACAGCTGAGAGTTGATGTTTCTCTGCCAAAGAAGTGGGCTGCATGTTAAAGCTTGTACTTGCAAAGGTAAAGGCTAGAGGATTTGAGGCAAGGTGGATGAGAAAAAGGCAAGGTGTCAGTGAGAAAAGTAGTCACCTAATGGACTCCTGAAATAACAGGAGGACAGACTGTCTTGGGTGTAGGCCATGCTAATGACCCTGATTTAGAAGTGATGAATAGGAGAAGCCCTGCTTGGTTTTCTTCTTCTATGTTCAAGAAAACAAGGCTCACTATTGTAAATATCTGGCTTCTGTCTTTAGCCTCTCTTCCCCTTGGGAAAAATCCAGTGAGGCCCTGGTTATTACCTGCACTAAATCAGCTGAACTTACACCCTTCTGACTCGAGCAGGGTGCCCTCCTCTTCAATTATCGCTCCTTCTCATCTACCAATGTTACAGCAAAACTCAATTAGAAGTGAGCTGGGAGAACACAATTAAAAGCTAGCTCTGGCTCTCAAAAGTCCTGAGCAGAGCAGATATAGTGTTCTGAGGGGCCACAAAGGTACATCCCTTCAGCAGAATTCTGATAGAGGTTTAGATTTAAGCATCTCCTGGGCCCCAGGAATTTCAGATGTACTTGTGGCTGTGCCTTATTTCTGCCCAGAGCAGTAACAGGCTGAATGCGGTGCTCCTGGAAGAGATACTTCCCTCACCATACCCAGAGGATGGATTAGACCCAGGAGCAGCACAGGCTGATGTTCTGCCAACACAGATGACAATGGCATAAATGTCACTAGCTGTTGAGCGTGACTTTTCTGATTTCACTAAGGACATTTTACTGGACGTGTAGGAAAGTCTCAGATTTAAGCATTTTTCTGCATGGTCTGAGCAAGGCCCTTGCCCTGAAATGGGACAGGTTCATCTTTTCCTTAAAGCAAAGCTACTGCAGCTGGTATATCCCAAACTCATTTACCTAAAGCCAGGGCTAATTTTGCTTTTCTGAAATGATCTGGATTAGCACAGCACAGCTTGTTCCACTGAGTAGTTATATAGTTTGGGTTTTCACATACTGGAATTTTTGGTACAAAATGGTAAAAAATTAACTCTGTTTTGGGTGATAATTGATGTAAACTAGAGCAGAGGAGTGCACCAAAAACCAGTATATCCTCTAGGCATCTGCTAAAAATACAAAGATAGCAAAAACCTTTTGCCCCTTAAGTCTGTCTTTCCTACTCTGGTGAGACTGTTAATGTTAATATTAGTTCAGAAGCATTTCAAAACATAAATCTGAATTATATTGAAGAAGTTTACATGTTCATAAAGATTTTTTTTTTTAGGGCTACTAAAATGCATCCTTTCTCTTGCCTCAAGACTTAACAGTAATTATAAAACTGAAAATGAAATGATTCTGAGAAAGGGCTTGCAAAGATCTCTGGGGTGGCAGTATTGATTTTACAAACACACAGTGCAATCCTGTTGCTATTTTTAATGGCCTGCCTCAGCTAAAAAAGGAAAAATATCAGAAGATGTAGAAAACGTGAAGAGGAAGTAGCACAGAGTGAACCCAGAGGATTGCTCGGAGAGGAAATGAGTCAGGCGGTTGCTAAGTAAAGGCAGTTGCCTATTTACAGAGGAATTAAAAGAGTTAAAGGTGTGTCTTATGAAATTCCCAATCAAAATTTTCTGAGCAGAGTGCAGATGGCATGAGGATGCTCTTAGAATAAACACGTCTGTATCAAAACACTGAATTGCCGGAGGTTTGCCCTGTGCTAGCAGAGATAAAACACGCGGTCAGCCACAGTCATGGACAAGAGTCAGAAGCCACAGGACAAACCCATTTCTACCCTCAGCTAACACTGGCTATGTGGGCACTGTTGTGGCCACGGTCTGGGTGTTGCAGGCAGGGAAGGAAGCCCTCCAGCATCCAGGACATCAGCCCTGCTGCTGACCACACCCTGGGACCCTTTTTTGCGCATTGATGGTGGGGGTGGATTGAGATATAGTTGAAGAACACCCAACCACTCTGTCCTTCATCCATCCATCCTACAATAGGGTACCATCTTCCTTTTCTCCCTTTGAAGACTGTTCGCAACCCCAGCCTGGAGGAACTTATGGTGGGAAAGGATAGACACGGTTCATTTTTTTCAGCATGTGAAATGGGGGGGTACTGGAATGTGCTGGCAGAGTTTGTGTGTGTGGTGCACACTATCTGTGTGAGACATGCACCAAAATCACCAGCATCTTCAAGACAGGCCACAGAGCAACGTTTCAATCTACCAGGCTCTACCTCTGCATGACTCTTTTTTCATCTCTCTAGATACAGGCAGTTAACTAGCTGGAACAGAGAGAAATCAAAAGCTATTCCTCCCACTCACATCTAGTACCCATAATTAATGGGAAAAATTCATTTCTCTCTGGTAAGCAAGAGACAAAGTAAAAAGACTCCCAGCATTGCTTGCTAATAAAATACAATCTAGTAATAAGTCACAGCCTGTAAGACATGTTACAGAGAAGAGCTGTTGCCTTTTAGCAGGTCAGTCTGTCTGGAGGGAACCACAGGCTGATGTGACAGTGCCCTGTTAGATGGGAACAGCCCCTGTGGTTTGGGTCCCTAACTCACAACCAGGTCTAGTGTCAGCAGAGGGAGAAATTTACATCCACTTAGGTTAGATATGAATCTCACCCTATTATGTTTAACTGTGAAGCTTTTATAGGGTTTTGGTTCATGTCCAGTGAAAATGTTATTATCACTTTAAGAAATTCTCCAGCTACGGGGAATGAGAAAAGCAGCAATGATGTGACACATTGAATTCAGGCTGTGGAAAAAATCTCGGCTATGACACTTATCTATTTGAGTTTCCGTGTCATCTGTATTTTCCTAACAGAATAGTTCACATACTTCAGGCAGCTCCAACTCCCCAGCTGGATTCAATGGCCATGGAGTGAATCCTGCCACTGATGTGCTGCTCTCTTCCACATCTGCAGCGTTATGTCCGTGGGCAAGAATTCTTCCTATTGCTTTGTCTGTTTTCAGCCCCAGCTGACTGTCTGAAATATTTTAGTCTGTTATCACTGCTGAACTGCCTAATTTTATTGGCTCTCAGACTAACTGGAGCTTTCTTATTTTTGACTGGCTGCATCATAACCATGTAGAAATCCTGAAGTTACAAACAGTAAGTTTCCAGCCTTTACATCACATCTAAATGTAGGTGCATATATCAGGAAACTTGGTATTAGGGTTTTCCTCCAGTCATACACATTGACGGAAGCTGTGAATGTGGGAGAATTTAGGAATCTCAGCAGGAGCCCTGTTTGGGAATACCACTGACCAGAAATGCCCTTCTGCACAGCTGATGGAGCCAACCGAACAAAAAGGGCAGGAGGGAAAGTCCCACTGCACATGGGGAGGAACAGCCAGAGAGAATGAGAACGAATGAGAACCATTACTCAATCATATTTACATGAATATCTAAGATTTTACCAAGGAAGAAGGGACTTAAAGTGTAACCTGGTCACAGATTAAAGGCACGGGACCAAATCTCTGGTTTGTAATTTTGGTGGTCTTGTGCAAGAGGGACTGTGTCTCACGGGCACAAAGGATTTTAAAGCTGACTTTAAGAAATATCTGAGCCCAGCTTATGGTTCTTCCTTTTTTTTCTAGAAGGTAAGGAAGAACGGCAGTGGGAATTCCCAACCACTGGACAGAATTCTTGTAGATTTGTTTTTCTGCTTTTGTTCCTGCACTGTACATGTGTCCAGGGTCTGGCAGGAGCATGTTTCAAAAGGAGCTGAAGAAGAGGTGGAGGGCTAACTGATGCTGCAGATTAGCTCTCCTGTTCTGCAGGTGGATTACAGTGCACCGGGAGCTGTGCTTACCAGCCTTTGCAATCTCTCAGGCTCATACATGAAGCAGTAATGCGCAGCTGACAGGGACACAGCCCGTGGCTCGCTGCAGCATGTGTCAGCTTGGCACATGTCACCTTCTGCAGGGCTCTGTGTGTGTCTGGCTGGGCTCTGAGCTCATGCTGCTGCAAAGCCCAAGGAGATGAGCTTACGTCCCCCTCGGAGGACAGCATTGAACCCTGAGCAAAATTCACTCCCTGCTTCTTGCAATTCTACGCTTTCTTTTGAATTCTGCTTTTGAAAAATAAGCAGCTTTTGTCTTTTAATGCTGTTTTTACTCTTGCTTCAATGCAATTTTCTTTGCAGGAGCCACCCGCTTTGTGCCCAGGAAAAGGGTCCATCGGCAGAATTTGTGTGGGACAACAGTGACATCCAGTGGTCTGCAAAAAAGACAAACATCTGCACGCATCAGTCTGCCAGGGATCAGCTCTGACTGTGTGATGAGTAAACTGGGGCTCCGCTGAAGCCAATGGATGTTTGTTATTTCTTTAATAGAGCCACTAAATTAGGGTTCTAAATTTCACCCGGTGTAATTAAGACCTTGCATGCCTTGGTCTGGCTGTAATATGATTACACCTTTGACAAAGGAATGACAAAAACTTGCTCAGAATAAGATATAAATTAAATTCCATAAGAAGTATTTCCTCCTATGTGTCACAAATGCCTTAAAAAAGAGAAGCTGTGCTGGTGGCTTATCTATAAAACCATTATGGTATGTGACCTTAGGTCCTTCTGCTGTTTGTTGTGTATTTTTGCTGTGCTCACCTAGTAAGAGTTCTAGTTAGGCTGAACTCTTACTCTAATGACCCATTCTTCATGCTTCTCAAGCCAAAGTTTAAAGTCACAGAGTTCTGCAGGTAAAAAGTGTCTTGAGATGTATTTAATTAGGTTTCTTTTGCAGCAGAAAGAACCACTGCTTCTTCTTACCACCTAGTAAGCAGATGCCTAAGATTCCAGTGGAAAAAATTGAAGAAGTCAAGGAAAGTGAGGAATATTCCCTCCATCTCCCTGAGCTCAAAGCCCTGTGCCTGTCAGGCCACTCCCCAGGCCAGTCTCTATGTGTGTGGGTCTACGAGCATCCCCTTCTCCTGGGGAAGTGGAGGAAGCACCTAAGACAAAGATGGCTTCATCAAGGGCAGCCAGATGCAACCAAGCACTTCACAGTGGTGAAGGCTGCTGTGACAGACATGGGAGGATTTGATCGGAGTTTTTGTCAGGGACTCGCATTAGTCTTTTGGATATGCTTGGGACTTCTGATCTGTCCTGTGCTCCAGACAGAAGTGTGCTATATCAGTTTATGCAGAGCAGTGCATCTAAGCTAGGTCTTTCAGAGCAGACCAGGTGTCTTTAATAGTACCACATTGTGGAGACAAGCCAGGTTTAAACAGGTCATTTTAGAATCTGTCTTTTCATTTAATGCAAGTTGTGCTACAAATATATCTCTCGATCTTTTACACTCCAACCACAGCCACTCATATCTGCCTCAGTTTTCCTTCTCCTCCCTCTTTCATTACTTAAATGTCCCACAATGTGAGTTGAATACAGTGTTAACTACTCAAGCCATAAAGGTCCTGTTCCAGATTCTGATAACATCAAATTACTTTCAAGGCAAATTTCATAACCCATAATTCCAGAGGACTCGGAGGCGGCGCTACTAATAAAATCAGTTATAAGATTGACATTTGTGTAATTTGTGTCCATCGCTTTGCTGCAGCCACTCTGGGGCCATTAAGCCAGGGAGTGGAGTGTAGGTGTATTACATGGAAGTAGCACTTTCTGTTCCAGCAATTACATGTTGTGGTTGTAACAGCAGTAGCAGACTGGACTGATGAACCACCTGCTAGGTGCCGCGGAGAGATTAATGTGTTGTGCAGAAGGTTCTCTGCTTAACTTGCTGTGAGAAATGCTGGTGAGGCTTGATCCTTGGGGTAATGCAATATTTCTGACAGGTGAAGGACCAGGGCTGAGCCACTCCAGCTGACAGGGAGCTGTCAGGTACCTCACATGACAGGCAGTGTGCTGTGGCCATGCCCCTGGCACAAGTGTCTGGAAAGGTGCTTGGCTGAGGGGAGAAGAATAGCCCTGAGCTCAGTGCCTGGACACCAGCTGGAGATCCCCACAAGATGGTACATGTAGGCAGCTGCATGGTACCTGTTCACCAGCTGTAATACCTGGTGAACAAAGTGGTATTAGCATCTCAGCAATGAGATGGGTACAAGTGGATAAACAACTGGGGCATGTTTTCCCCGGTGAAGGCTGCACAGATAGACATCCAAAAGCCCGTGCCCAGGAAACTCTGCAGAAAGAGTAGAGCTGCGTCACAGCGGGAAGTGAAAGAGAGTGGCCATGAACCTGTTGAACATCATGTTCTGGAAGTTCACTCAGCATTCTGCCATGCAGAAAGGCAGCGTGAGGTGATGGCACAGCAGACTGTGATAAACAAGGTGCAAAGTGTTCGCTGACACTAGGTTTCTTTCAGGAACCATTGATAACTACTCTGGAGGGAACAGGATTTTGATTTCATTAAAATTTCTACTACTTCTCATGTTGAAAAATAACCAAGAAAGAAAAAGTAAAACATGTTTCAGAACATGTTATTTTGGGTCACTCAAAATCCTCATTTCAATTTGAATTTTAAAAGTATAAATCTTTTAAAATAAAAAATGAATGTAGCATGGTTTTTTTTTTTTTCTTCTAAAAATACCTGGGATACTTTGATAGAATGAAATGTATGTCATTCTAGAATCAGTCTGTGGCAAAGAATCCAAGTAAATCTGAAGATGTGGTTGTATTCTTTAAGTCTTATTTCTTGAATGCCTACAACTTCAAAAAGATTTCACCCAGGATTCTAAAATACAGGATTCAATAAATCACGGTCAGAAAGATTTTCTCCTAGCTTTGAAATAAAAAAGGAATGAAAAAAGTCAATTTTGTATGAAACCCAATTTGCAACCTAGAGGTTTGTATGGGGTAGCCATCAGCTGTCCCAGAAAATACAATTAACACCCTGCTAATATTTTCCTGCTCTTTAGTGAACTAATCTAATATTTTGCAAAACAAAATTTGCAGGATTATGGTTTATGATCAAGCATGTTATTTACAGATCGGTGTCTGGAGGGCAGCTCCAGCCCTGCCTCTGCTTGGCCGCCCCACGCAGCCAGGTCTCTGTGCTGTGTGACTGCACCAGGCACCCCGATGCTTCTGTTTTGAAGAAAAAGAGTAACAATTGTTCATTGAAACATAATACTGGATGCCTTTGCCTTTAAATATTTTACACTGTTTCTTTTGACCAGTGTTAGTCTGCATGTTTCTGATTCAAAGGATTTGTATTTTGGGTTTGAGGTCTTCTTTAATGGTGCGTTATCTCAGGGGAGCTGAGCAGAACTGGGTAGATCCCTGGACTGGAAAACGTGGAGGACATTTGCACAGCTTTCACAGCACTCGCTCAGTGGCAACTGAAGTAAAGAATGAAAGCTGAGGAAATGTGAAAATACTCCCATCATTATGCACGTTTTAGTTTAGGGACCAAATGTAAATGCCCAGTGATATAAAGAAAGCTCAGTCCAACTGGGAGCTAAACATCCTCTAAATATCCTTCGCTGATGCATAATGCAGGACTGAGGTGTTCTGAAAAGGGAGCCTTTTAGTTAAAAATTATTCAAGAAGGTCTTGGGAGAATGGCAGCCAAAGAGGCCAGAAGGTTTCACAGAAACTGTAAGCAGCTGTTAAAGGCACAAGTATATGAATCTTTTTGTTTTGGAATAAAAATGACTGGTTGAAAAACATCCTGAAGAGTCAGCCACCCACATTCTTCCTCCAAAGAATCAAAGATTCCCAGCTCACTGGCTTTGAGATGTAATTACAGTATGAGGAGGTTTGGAGAGCTGAAAAGTCACCATAGCAACCTCCTGGCAAAAATCTTCACACATCCAAAGTAAAGCAAAATTCCTTTTATCTGAATGGCCCCAGTACATCTGAATGTGTTCTGTCTTCATTTTCTGCTTCTCTTCATTTCATTGTACTCCTTAGTCAGTTTTTTCCTGCTCTGAGTCCTAAGTGTCCTCTTCTAAAACTTCCCAGGAAGGTTTTGACCAGAAATGGATGCAGGATGCTAGTTATTAGGTCCTGCCCGTGACTTAATGTTAAAGAGGAGATGCCTTCACATGGTGTTCCAGAGCCTTTACAATAATCTCTAGTGAAGCTGATAGACAACTCGTTTTGAATAATTAAAACCACAAAATTAAACTAAGAAACAGGGAAAGAGACAAGAAGATGGAGGAAGTGGAGAAGGAGGATGGCTAGACCTTCTCAATAGTTGCTCTGCAGCTGAAGTAAAAACTCCTTCTATACCATGATGATGATACTGGTTTAACAGCTACAAAAAGTTAACAGGTACAAAAAGATGGGTTCTGAAGCACCCACTCTTGAAAAGTCCTGTTCAGTTCCATGCTTGAAGAAAGGCTCTCCCTGCAAGAGTGTATGTGAACACTAGAAACTATGCAGCATGGATTTGACAAGATAAACAGTGCATGCCCAGCAGTTTCTATGAATGTGACCTGCCTAGGAGAGAAAGGCAACAAAGCTGGTCAGCTGAGGCTGGTGGGTGGCAGGAGGGTGTTCAGCTGTGGCTGCTTGACTGTGAGAGGGTCTGTGCTTGTGCACAGCGGGAAGACAAGGCAGGAGAGGTGTTGGTAGATATGGGGCAGTTTGGCTAAGGGGTGCTGTAGTAGTCTTTAGGGGAGAAGCCTGAAGTCTGGGGTCTTTATACAGAGGTAACCAAGAGGGGGAGAGAAGTTTGTCAGGAAGAAGGTGAAGAGGGATAACTAGACTATTTAGGAAAGCAAAAGAGAGGAACACTTCTATCCTGTTTGGAGACCAGAGTGTCTGGAGGAACAGGGTGAACTGCAGTGTTAAGCAGCCTTGGGATGTTTAGGCTCTCTCCATTTCCTCTTATGTTCCTAATCAGATCCAGCGAGGGAGCTGAGCTGCTGGGAGTCACTGCCAGAACATTTAAGATCACACTCCTGGAGGAGACAGGAGCAAGCCCTCCAGGGCCTTGTGCAAACCGTTTCACCTCTCCAGAGCTAACTCTCAAAGCTCAAGACTTGGCTTCCAGCTAAGCTATAGCCAGGACCATCCTTTCCTGGTGCCACTCACTCCTTGGTCTCAACTCACAAAGTCTCTCCCAGTAAAAAGTAATTATTTTTTTTTTCAGCTTGGCAATGACGGGTTAATATCTTGCAGGAGGGAAGGAAGATACTGGTTGATCTTTACATTATAGTGCTCTATACTACAAATAGAGACTAGACAGCTGTTGTGAGAAAATTACAACTAAAGCTCTGCAGTGCAGTCACTTTTGAATCAGAAATAAAGATTTGAATCTTCAGCTGTTCCTTTCTAATCTGTGTTTTATCATGCTCCATGTTCTGGACTTTGCTCTGGACAAAACTTAATACAACCCTGTGACGTACCACAGGCTGGTAGCATAATGATTTGTGTCTTAAATGTTATTTCAAAAGTCAACAAATCATTACTGGAGTAATAAAGGAGAAGGTTGGGAGCAGAGATTTATTGTCACAGCAGATTTTCCAGGACCTAAGAAATGTGGTTTCAGAACAGAAATCACTTGTTCTTCTGTGTCTGACCTACTGAAAACATCACAATATCCCACCTGATTTTTTCTTTGTATTTCTCTTCACTGATCTTTCAGCATCTGACAGAAGAAAGAGCGCGGAGCACTTGGCAAAAATCTACCTTGATTTCTGTGCTACACAAGGAGGTGAGTTTTTGAGCAGCACCTTTTCATGACGATGCTGTTTTTAGGAGAAAGTACGAATCGCCTGAAATATGTAAGAAGTCCTTTTTAGGTACTATGGGCTGGGAGCATAATGATTTATTCCTTAAATGTTACTGAAAAAGTCAGCAAATCATTGCCGGAGTATAAAGGAGAAGGCTGGGAGGAGAGATTTGTTGTCACAGCAGTAAATGGAAAACTGGATGGCATTTCCTAACCTTGTAAGTTTTGTAAAATGCAGTTTTAAAAGAAAATGGAAAGAGTTGTTATTAGTTTCATTTTAAAAATAGTATTCTAATGTTGATTTTACATGTCTGGACACAAAGGGACAATTTCCATTTTGCCAGAGGTCAGGGTGTAGTCACCCTTAGTGGGGAGCCCCATGTGATAGATGTGTCTGATGTGAAGCCAGGCGATTCCACTGAATGGAGCTTGGCCAACTTAGACAATCTGAGGACCTAGTCCACCCTTTACAGCCATTTTATGGACCTCATTAGCAGCTGAAGATTTAATCCAGTGTGGTCCTAGACCAAGAATAAGCCCTTGCCTTTGAAGCTTGGTGAAGTGAGTGAGCAGAGCAGCACAGGGAAGTGTGCAGGGCACTACGAGTGAGTCCGCGGCTCTCAGGCATCCACACTGTCTGTCTGCTCGCTTACTGTGGTTTAACTACAGTCACCTTTGAAGCAAATTTAGTCAAACTTAAGCACAAAAAAGGACAAACTCCTTCCAATATAGAGTGGCATATTTTGATTTTGCTTTAAGTGTTCAGTGTATGCTCATACCCCAGAACTAGCCCTTCCCCCGTTACAAGTATGTTCCCAGGGCTTAATTAGGCTGATGAAAGTTTGTTTGTAGATGAAGCCCAATGGTGAGAATTGTGCTGTCCAAGAGCAGCCTCGTTTCCTGCATCTCTGTGTGCCTCTTGGCCTGTCTGCTGCCCTGTGGTCTCCAATCCCACAAGAATCTGCGGGGTATAACTGTGGTCAGCACATCCAGCTTAACTCACCAGTAGGGCTTTCTCTTCTCGTTTTCCACACATTTGTAGGAACTTCACCCCTTCAGACGTGGATTTCTTTTCTCAAAGCAGGTTGAAAGTTGCTAATAGATTTGTGGGGTTGTGACAGATGGTCAAAACATGCACAGTGTTAATTGTGTAAACCTCATCTCTTTGAGAAACCAGCTGTGACCTTTACAGAGACTACTGATCTAGTGAGTCAGCTTGGTCACGGGACTTTTGGCCTCCTGTGCTGTGAATGCCATTTCAGCAAATTGCAGGAGTAATTTGATTTTCTCAGCCAAGTGTATGGTAAGGAAATGCTCACCAACATCTTTCTTTCAGAACATGCCTAAAGAATGAAGAGGTTCACGTGTGGCCCTGGACAGCACTCTTCGGACAAGGCTCTTTGTATCTTGATGGTTGCTGCTTGTCTTTTCCTGCTGGCAGGTACAGTAATTCCCCTCGGGATTAGCCATAGGGGTGGTGCTACCAGTGGATTCTGGGCATCCCCCAGCCCAAGGGACATCTGCTGGTTTCCTGGTTTGTGCACACATGGTGTATCTATCTAGGAGCCCACTTTCCTCTTGTTCTGCTCCAGTGCAGCAGTTACTCTTGCTCTGGACCTCTCCTTTCTCACTGCAACTGGTACCGGGGTCTATTTCTGAGCATATGTTGGCCTGCAGACCTGCCAGTCCGGGCATGATGCACACCCTTTCCTGGGATGCTGGTTCAGTCCGGGCAGATGAGTCAATACAAATGAGAAAATATGGCAAGGAGAGAAATGTCAGGCTTTGGTTGCATCACAGCTGTTGTCTGTGTTGGGAGGTGAAAACCCTCTTGGCTTTGCCATTATTCACTTGTTTCCTTCCTGCATGTCTTCCTGTATTTCTATATGTTTTTTCTAGTTTTATTCTGGTCACTAAAATAAGAGCTGTGCATTTACTCACTTCATGGTGTTCTGGGAAAAGCATGAAGCTACTGGCAGAAGCCAATTCCCCAGTAATAATTCAGGCACTGAGTCAAACACAGTAAGCTCTGCTTCATGAACACACTCAACACCCTTTCACTCCACTGTAAATCCCAGAAAAACAATAATTAGTTCTATGTTGGTTTTTATATTTCTCTCTTTGACTTCTCCTCAAGAACAATGCAGGGCACAGAGATAATTCATGCTTCTAAAATGCACCCTGCAGCACTGGGGTCACTTCCAGCACACAGTGCAGTCGAGGAAAAAATAAGCTCTTTCCAAGTAAAGCCTCCATAATAAAAAGACTGAATTAATGTCTAGGTCTTGCCAAACGTACCCGCTTTCTCTCAGCTTTGGCCAGAGTCTCCTAATCTGTCTGCTGTAAGACAGTGGAAGGCCTGACCCCCAAAGGGCTGATTTCTCAGTGTCTCTGCTGGTGTGCAATGGTCCCTCATGGAACTGGTGCCAGTTCTGCCAGCTGCAATACACATGGATTCTTGTCTCATGGAGAAACCTACAGGAACTGGCTTCTCACCCTTCTGGGCCCTGCAGCTGATGGAAAGTACTGCTGAAGATGGCTGTTGCATTTTCTTGGGCTGTAATGAATTATTTACTGCTTGAGCTGTAATTGAGTAGCTGCATTCACCTCTCTGCATCCCCTAAAGCTCCACCACGGATCTTCTCCTTCAGTCCCAACACTGGCCGTGTGATTTCATGTGCAAGGGCTTGCTCCCACTAAGGCAGAGGCTGGCGTGTAAGTGGAGAGGTGCTAAACTCCCATCCCACCCAGGGGCCTCACTGTTTGGATGTTATACACTGCTGTTCTGAGTCCTCTGTACTCCCACTCAAAGGGAAAATAATTATCTTGGGTGCAAACCACTGTCGTAGAGGAGTTGCAGCAGTGGAAGCTAGACCAGGATGTGAGTGCACGCTCCACAACACACTGAGATGCTCAGTGGAGCAGATTTTAGAGCTGAGACAGACAAGAAAGATAGCTGAGAGTTGTTATGTGTAATAGAAATGTTCTCTTTACGCTTCGAGTGCACGAGGTTACACTGGGACAGCAATGCACCACTTCTGATCGCTTACAGAGAATGAGACTCTGCAGATGGATCATTTCCTACTGGCGTCTAATTTGAAGCATGTGAGGCAGATGGGGAGAAGTGCCAGCTACTCCTGCAGTCCACAATGTGTGTAACCTTTATTAGAAGAGCAAATAGCCACTGGAGATTTATTGGTCAGTTTGGACTTGAGGGATTTATAATACCTGATTTACATGGCTGCAATCAGGTTTGGAAAAAATTAAATTAATTTGAGGAAACTGCTGTAAAACAGCTCCTAGATGTGCAAGATATACAAGACTCAACAGCATGGCGATTCTTATCTAGAAGAAATAGATCCTAAATTAGTGAAGCACATGTAAACACGCGAGCATAATGGGAACTTAAAGATGCAGATCACCTGCACAGGGGGAGCCTGGGTTACAACTTGAGTCTGAGTGCATGTGTGGCCACCTCACCCCCTACAGAAACACTTTGTTGGTGGCAGAGGGAGCTAGTGGAAAGATTGGCTCCTGCCTTCAGTGACTGTGCTGCTGTTGAAACATGTTGCCTGTGCGCCGGTTCTGCTCCGTGGCTTTGTGCACGTTCACAGAGATTCATGTCTGGGTAAGAGACTTTGTCGTGGCCGGTAGTGACTGCAGTGAGACTCTCTGAGTAGACCATGGCAAATCCAGGGGCCAGAATGGAGATATGTTTCGAATCGTTGCACTGGGCTGACTTCTGTCCAGACATACAAAAGACACGTAATGAGGATGGCAAAACCCTGATAAGCAGAATCAAAGATCCTCCATAGCTTGTTGGTGTCCCTGCCAAACTTCTCCAGGGACCATGGTGGCTGAGCTAGAGCCATTGCAGCTACTACTCTGCTACTCAGCAGCCAGAGCTGGGGCCTCATGTGTGTTAGTTACTACCTGTGTAGGTCTGCAGTTAGTATTACTCAGAGAGGTTGCCTCTGTCAGCAAAACCTTTTGAGCAGGCTGTAAAGATATAATGAGATAATTTAAAGTAATGAAGAAAAAAGATGCCCAAACAATTTATCTGGAGCCTGAGATTTTTATTTTTAGCAGAAACTGTGACCTAAAACCTGAAGGCTGAGGGAGTGATATGTCACCTGGGAGCCAAACCTACAAATAGCTTTTTACCCAGAGTGTGATGAGCCAAGACCTTTGCACTGGACACCTGCACTTATACTGGACCACGTGGACCCTAGACCTGAATTCTGTATTGATTCCTATTTGTCATGAGGACTTTAACTTTTCCTTTTCAGAATTAAACTCATCTTCTCTTTACTGGTAATGTGGGTGGTGCCAGAATTAAATTTCAAAGGCAGCAGAAACTAGAAATAGAAGAAACTTTCAATCGTTTTAATTAGCATTCAAGGAAGTACCTGAAGGAGGTCACATTGCAGCTCTTTCTTTGGAAGTGACACTTTATTTCCCTTCTTTACCCTCTTTCCTAATGCCATTTGCTTACAGAAACACGTTATCTGCATGGAGAAAGACTGGATTTACTGGGAAGGAATGATAAGTTTGTGTCTCTGGTCAACTTCAGCATCCCTCAGCTGTGTCAGTTCACGGTCTGCATTGACCTAAACCGGACTGCCAATGTCAGCTCTTGGGCAGCGTTCTCCTATGACACTAACAGCAACTCCACTGACATGAATGACATAGAGCTTGGAGTCTCTGGAGAAAACAAGCGGTTGAGACTGTATCTTTTTGGCACCAGGCGAGACATTGAGATCGATCTGGCCCTTTTTGTGTGGTATAGTGTGTGCTGCTTGTGGGACACCAGGAAACAACTGCTGGAGGTCTACTGCAATGGTAATCTCATATATACTGAAACCATTGGCAGCACCGAGTGCCTGAAACCCAATGGTAGCCTGGTGCTGGGTCATCTGCACAAAAGAAAGGATGGCTTTATTGTGTGGGTAAGCAATAGCTTCATTGGCAGCTTGTACTACTTCCAAATGTGGGACTATGTGATGGGACAGGAAGAACTGCTGGACTGCACCATGGGCAATACTGTCAGCTGGAAGGAAGAGTACTGGAACTTCAGCAGCATCCTTCCTGTTGCAGACCATCACCTGCGCTGTGGTGAGTCTCTGCAATATTTTCTCTTCCTGGGGCTTGTGCATTGCTGGGGATCACACACAGAGAGCAGGGAACCCTCCACTGCTCAGGACAACAGGGCTTGTCTAATAGCCTCCGAGTCATTACTGCTGCTGTCCACCAGGAGTGGACAGAGCTGTAGCCATGCATAAGACATTGTTACTCCCCCAAACAGGCTCTTCTTGAAGCAGGTACAGAGGTTGTGGATGAGGAAAAGCTGGCAGGGGCAGGCTCTGCCACCAAAATTCCCTGGAGGCTGCTGGCAGGTGGCATCTTTTAGATGAACCTTCTTGTGGTTCATCCTTCTGCTGGGGCACCAACCTGCTACTCAGCTAGCCTGGCACTGACCAAGGTAGGTTGGACACAGAAATTTTCTTCCAATATGTTTAACAATATTTAACTAGAGCCATTAGTTAGATGATAGCAATCACTTTTCTGCAAGAATCCTTCTGTTGTGTGCCCTAGATGGATGTTGCTTCATTGAAAAGCACTCTTAGCGGTGTTTTGGATTCTCACCATTCAATCCTGGTGTCTGTATGTACTATATGTTATTTAAAGTACGCAGTATTAAAACAGAAGACCAAGACTGACTAATTGACTGACTGACCAACTAATTTATGTAAAACTAACAACATGCCACAATGTTTAGGTGCTCCACAATAATAGCAAATGCATCTTTCATGCATCACCATGCAACCTATTCTATGATTCTGTGATCTTTACTAACCATCTGTAAGCTGATGGCTTCACGGGGAAAACAGAGGCATAGTCAGAAGTAATTGGTCATTTTTGGTGTCCACTCTGAGAATTCAAGGAGCATCCCATCAGATAACATGTTTCCATCAAGTGTAGTACCTGTGGACTTCACTGCAGTTCCCACTGCACTTTCCCATCTCTTGCTCCAGGTTTCATCGAACCAGAGCCCAAGGCAATGAGAAGGGCTTCGGGAAATCACCAACTGGTGCCAAAACCTGTGCTCAGAGGGATTCCCCCCCTTCCCTGCCATTGCACACCTCCTTGCTGTCTCTTGGCTCCCTGCCCCACTGCCTTTATCCAGGCAATCCTCTTTCTGCACTGCCGGTTGCCAGAGCTATTTCCCTGTTTGTGTCCCTGACTGCAAGGGGGACATGATCTGATGAGGAGGGATGAGGAAGGCTGTTTCCCTTTTCCAATTAACCCTTGGGCCCATTTATCTGTTGGAAAGGTGTGTGCTCAGCTTGCAAGGAGTTGTGAGAAGCTTGGTTGTATTTCTGATGAAAAGTTTAGCATCTAAAATCAAAACCTCTGCTCAGCATTCCTGGACTTTGATTTTTCAAAAACAATAACCTGGATGAATTTGAGCAGCTTTTTAGTGAGACAAAGCATGTTAGAGAGAGGCTTTCAATGGTAAAATCATTTTTTCCCTCTAAAGCAGTCCCCAAGAACCAGGTGATTTTCTCTAGTTCATAGAATCATAAAACAGTTTGGGATGGAAGGGACCTTAAAGATCATCTAGTTCCAGCCCCCCACCACATGCAGAGACACCTCCCACTAGACCAGGTTGCTCAAAGCCCCATTAGTTAGGATTCTCCAGTGCAGCCTGAATTGGACAATCAGTCTGGAAAATGTCGGCCCAAATATTCAAAGTTTATCAGCACGGAGAAGTGGCAAACTACACCAACAGGCACCAAGGCTGCTCTTGCCTATGGTGCCATGAACTGCTGGATCCACATTGTGCTCCACACTGGGAGAAGAGAATGTTTACTGGAGTCTGACATTTTCCCAAGAGCAATAACTAAGATGACTGTTGTGACATCCTAGTTATAGAGATGTTAATAAAATTTAATCATGTTTGAGAAGCTGTCACATGTCAGACCTTGGCAAGACCTTTGCTTCTGTTATAAATCTACTCTTTAATTAACTGAAGTTCATGAGCTACCTATTGCGCAGAGACATAGTGACGATACACTCGGTAGGGATAACAGTGAGTGGTGTAAATATATACTGAGATCTATGTCCTGTCTGTCAAAGAGGGGAAGCTGCATTTGGCTGTAATTTGTTTGGATTGTCCATATGGGATCATACATATTGAGCCTATGTGAGGACATCTGGAGCATGCGTACAAGCAATAGTTGTGCCCAAGTGTTGCAATGTACTGAAATGTCACGGGGAAGTGCCATTTCAGTGCTAATGTCATGGCTCAGGTTGTTAATTGGGCCCTATACCAATTATTAGCTGAAAGGTTTGCTTCTTGTTTTTATATATATTGTTTATGGACAAGTGCACTGCTTGCTGCACCTCAACAGTAGAAAGTTTATGCAGTTGTGCTGGGAAGCTGGGCGGCCTGCTTTGTTTTGGAAATCCTATGTTGCTTTTGGGAAGCCAGGGCTCATTTAGGCAGAGTGAGTGAAACTTCTTATGTGAATGTAGCAGGAAGCAGCCTTAAGAAGGTGTGTTGACTTTTTATGGGTGTCATAATTATTATAGCAGTTGCACTGGCTTTGCTTGATCGTAGGAGTAAAGTTATTGTTCTGCCTTTGCTTTTTTTCCCAGAGTTCTTGAAGATGATCCTTTACTTTTCCAGATCAGCTGTGCCTTTGCTAAAAGTGTAGAAGTAAAAGCATGTGTTCTCATCCTCTCACTGACTCACAGTCTTCATCTCTTCCTCCCCCTTCCTCACCCACACACTGATTTCTGATTTTCTCCTTAATTTTAAATAATCTGGGAGAGGGATGAATGTACAATATCTGAAAATGACTGCTAATAATACAGAAATATATTTACTTCAGTTCTCTTATTGGTTGTTCTAATTTTTGCTGCTCTTCTATTGGAAACCATACATATTTACAAGATGCCAAATAAACCCTTTATTAAATTATCAAATCAAAATCCATGACTAGGATTTTTAAAATGTCAGTGGTACAGTATTTTTCTAGCTTCAGATCTCATCTCTCACATCTTAACTCTCATTTAGTGAATGGAATTACATGCGTGTTAATTAAAGCAAATGAATTTAGAAGATGCAGGTGGCTAATCCCACACCTGCCTGCTCATAATGATCCTTGACATGTGAGAATCAACAGATTTTTTTTCTTCTTCAGGTGATAATGAGAAAGAGAAAAAAAAACTAGGATCTGTGAAGTTGTAACTATGTTTTATTTCTCAGGAGATCAAAACGGTATTGTGAGTTACATTCCTGATTAGACTGGGTTTGGGTTTTGTTTGGCCAGTTCCCTATTTTTTTTTTTTTCTTACCTAGCAGATTTTTCTGATTCATCCTGGCTGACACTGGGTGATACCATACATCACCCCCGAGGCAATGGTTTTTGAAACATTGTACTGATAACTACAGGAACAGAGTGGAGCCTATAATCACCCAGCTATATGCAGATTCCTCCTGTCTGGAGAGGATCTGCAGCACTGTAACAATCAGGAGGACAAATTAAACCCTAGGTGTACAAACAGCTTGGTTTATAGCTTGATAAATCATAGCCTAACATGTCTGTACTTCTTTAAGTAAAGAAAAAATAACTTATTCCAGTGATAGGGCATGTCTGCACAGCACTGGCCCTTCTGCATTCTCATCACACTTCTATGACAGCAGTTTTTGAAAAAAGCTTGTAACAAGACACTCATTTTCTATCAGCTTGAAACCAGGGATTAATTATTTGTAGCATCACACCAGGGCTCACAGAACCCATCTCTGCAGCTTCACACCACAGGAAGGTATATAGGCTTCCCCTAGAAGTTCAAGATGTGGGATTTAAGTCACTGGGATGCTGGAATATCTGCCTCTCTGCAGCACCAGGGGTCAGGTACTCTAGGTTTTGCTCTTTGTATTCTCATGGTAGTATGTGTTGTGAGGATGGAGAGGTGTGCATGGGTGCTGGAGGAAAAAGCACATCCCCTTAGTTTCAGGTCCTTCTGTTTTCTTCAGAGGAGTTGTTTGCCTTTGTCTCTAGGGTTTTGCTTTTAATTTAGTAGATACTTCTGGCATCTTGTTTTCTGCATATTCATGTGTATGTCAAACAGTGTTAGTGGCTATTGGCAGGAGGTCTGTGTATTGAAGCTCTAGGTCTGACTTGCAGCCGGATGATCTGAGCCTGCGGATCTTTTCCAAATAAAGAATCAGCAAATAGCCATTATGTCAGGTCATGTTTCTGACCTACTGCGGGCAACAGATTTGAAATGGCAATGTGGCAGCTCGCTCCTGGACTTGCTAGCATTTTAGTGGAAGAGCAAAGCAGAGTAAATTTTTCCAGCTGTTTAGTACCATCACAGAAGCAAAAGGCCTGAGTAAAGAGGAGAGATGTCCAAATCAAAATTTAAGTTTCATCAAGCATGATGGGAAAAGCAGGTTTGCTATTTTTGCAGCTTTCTGTACACCCTGGGAGCAGCAAGGATAGCGTACAAAGAGCACTGCTCTGCCAAAGCAGGTTGCTGGACAGTTTGATCTTTTGAATGGCCTGTGCATCCTTCCTGCTCCCCATCCCATTGCCTCTGGGTGTGGAAGAGGCTCCTGGCTCAGCTGTCTGACAGCTCTGAGCATGCTGCCTCTGCTGCTGATAGTATGGGGGCTGAAACTGCTTTCCTAGATCATGGGATGACACCAAAACACAGACCAGCACCTCTGAGGAGCATTTAGGGCTGAAGGGCTGAGCTGAAGACTGAAGGGTCCGAGCTTAGGCTGCAAGAGCCAACCTTGGAGAGAGAACTCAGAGCTGGACTTCTAATAGCTGTATTATCCTCTTGTTCATGAAGCTGGAACTCAGAAATTGCTCTGGTTTGACTTTGTGATGAGTGCGGAGCCTGTAGCTTAATGCAAAGGGTAAAAATTGCTTGTTTGTCTAGGAAGCAGAAGCTTGTGTACTGTAGTGTGCCTGTTCAGAAGGAGCTTATGACTTCAGCAGTCCTTTCAACTTCACAAAGTAATTTGAAGCTGCTTAGGATAAAAATAGGAGGCTTCAAGTTGTTAACAGCCCCTGTTCCTGTTATTGTCCATGGATGTATCGCCATTGATTTGAATGGGTCAGAGATGGCTATTCTATTTGAAGCATGGGTGATTCTCTTTACCTCAAACTACAGTAGGGAAAACAGTGTTTTTTGAAGCATGGCCTTATCCTACTTATTTTCGACCACATGCCTTATTCATAGACATTTAGCTCCGTTAAACATGTCAAGTTTATTTCTCTTAGTCAGAGCTAGAATGTCAGCTCTCTGACAGCCATGTGAGTGAAGAAAAAAAACACAAATTACCAGCACAGCAAGGAAACAGTACCTCTAAAGCACAATGTTGTGATACCACTTTTCTTTCATCACCGAGGCCTATAATGTTATATGGCGATTTGGTTCACTGCAATTTTCCGTAGTACATGTGACAAACATCACCCGTTTTGTCCCTGTCTGCCTAGTGATGTGGCAGATTGCCTGTCAAATGCAAAAATCATATCTGGTTTGACAAGGTGATTCACTTCAAGGAAAATTAGCTATGAACGAATTCTTGGAATTCTCTAATTTTGAAAACAACAGGCAGGATAGCCAGCATTTATAATGGTACTCTTTATGCCAGGTTATCATCAAACTAGAGACCATGAATATCAATGTTGGTCTCACACGCGTTACTGCATGTTAACACATGACCATTCAGTATTTGACAAATGCCTTTTCCCTAAGGCTGGCACAGGTTACATGAGCAAGAAGGGAACAGAGAGGTCACTGCTCTTCCACGCAAGCAATGAAAAAAGATAATGTTGCAGAATATCTGGCCTTCCTCTTCAAGTCCTGTTTTCTTCCTTGTTACACTGTAGTTACTTCTGGAGAAATAAAAATTTTTAAAAGCCCCACGTGCAGGTGTATTTTCCCCCTTTGCCTTCACCCTGCAGAGGTCTGTGGAACAACAGCAGCTCTTTGCTACAATGACCTTTGCTGAAGGACTCATACCTCTCCCCTCCAGACTGTTCTCTTCCTTACACTTTTGCCACTGTGAATGTTCTTTTCAGCAGGCTCAAGTGAAACATCGTCAACAAGGGCTCCTACGCTGCCTCCGTTACCTCCGACCAGTAGTAACAATGGTACCGTTCCACGTAAGTGCTAAACAAGGCCATTTTAAATGCTGACCTGATCAACTGGGTTTGTTTAGTCTAGAGAAGAGGAGACTGAGAGGAGACCTTATTGCCCTCTACAACTACCTAAAAGGAGGTTGTAGTGAGGCTGGTGTTGATCTCTTCTCTCAAATTAGTAATGATAGGACGAGGGGAAATGGCCCCAAGTTGCATCAGGGGAGGTTTAGATTAGATATTAGGAAGAAATTCTTCACTGAGAGGGTAGTTAGACACTGGAATAGACTGCCCAGGGAGGTGGTGGAGTCACCATCCCTGGAGGTGTTTAAAGAACAAATAGATGCGGCACTTGAGGATATGGTGTAGTGATGAGACAGATGATAGGACAAAGGTTGGACTTGATGACCCTGGAGGTCCTTTCCAACCATAATGATTCTGTGATTCTGAGATTCTGTGATTGCTGACACTGACGCCACACACGTGACAAGTTAAGAGTCAGTCACATGTTTAAGCTATTGCTGCTTAGCAAGGTGCGGTATGAGAGCAGATCCTCCTATCTCTTCTATGCATTCTTGGCAGGCAGTAAAAACCAAGTTAGCGCACCCACAGGTATGAACCACAACTTGTTTGCTAAGCTGTGATAACCTGACCATGTGACCTTTAGACGCCTTAAATACAATTTCTAGCAATGCAGCAGTTATCTAGACTTGTGCACTTGGGGTTTGGGATTTCCTGAAGAGCCTTGGTGAGCATGGGAATGAGAAACACAACCATGGTTCAACGGTGGGGTGAGGAGATGGGAAGGGGTGCAGGCATCTTCTGTGCAAACTACAGGATGCATCTCACTTATGTTCTGTTCCTACAGTCAGCTTCTTTAACGTTGATGCGAACTTTTCTCTTTTCTACAAAATTGAGAGAGCTCCCGATTACTATGATGCAAGGAAGCTTGTTGAAAATTGGGTGAGTAGCTTTCTTTTCTCATTCTCATGTATTTCTAGCAAGAATCAGATGATGAGGACAGCTGGTATGGAATGCAAATTGATGTGACAACACAGAAACCAGTATCCATATAACAATACTGTGGTGTTTCAGAATCATGTTATCCAACGCATTTTTAACAGGATAAAATTAAATTCTGAAGGAAGGGAAAAGTGTTGATGTTTTGCAAAAAATTTGTAGCCATTTTCATTGGGATTTAGAATTTTCATGACAATTCTAAATTTACAAGCAGCTCTAGATAAAGTACCAATAAATCAAGTTAATAAAAATGTTATTGTTTTCTTTCCAGTACAGTATCATATTTACTGGAGAAGAATTTGTTGTGACAAACTTTAAAGTCAGGTAAGCTTCTGGCTGTACAGTGGTGTCACCTTGACCCTCTGTCCTTTGGGTGAAATTGCAGCCAGGTTCTGAATACCCATTTCACAGCTGACCAGTCCTGTGGCAAGGGTGTAAACCAAACCCCCCGATCTGTACAACTGTGCTCATGTAGAACACCCACATTTTGTTTACTGGGCTCATTCACCTCGAAATATATATCCTGCCTAACGCAAGGCAAGGTGCTGCTGCCAAACTGAGACCTCATCTTTGGCCATATATGTTGGTTCATGACAAAGATGAAACCTTTGCTGCCTCTGCAGTGTGTGGGCAGTGAGCCGGGTGGGCTGATGTATCTGTTATGGCATCCTGGCAATTCAAAAAGTACAGAAATTGGGACTTGCAGGGTTCGTTCACATTCATACTGCTGAAGCCCTGTTTCAGCGATTGCATGTGAGTGCGAAGGAGTTTAGGGGTCACATCCACCCACAGAGCCCTGAGGGCTGGCTAGTTTGTGTTAAGTAGGTAAACAGTGGCTCTTGCACTAATGGAAGGATATTGTGGTTCCAAAACTTTGCTCCAAAACAATGGTTCGTTGCACAAGCCTCCTCTCTTTCATACCTTTCAGCCCAATCCAGCTGTTATTCATATCCGAACTGTGAGCAGCTGAGAGGGATATTTAGCAATTCACAAAATTATCACTTGTACAGACATGGACTTTTATCATTTTATGCATATTTTGGCTTCTACTTTCTTCCCTGACTTCCGCAGTTACTGTTTGTTTTACAAATGACAATACAGAAACACACTGCACTGTTTACACCAGCCGAATCCAATTCAGAAAACCATTAGAGAAGGGTGGGTCCCATTCTGCAATAAGGGTTTTTTTGGCAGGGTGCATACCTGTTACAGCACTTGGGCTTGGCAATTTACATAGGTGTGTCTATGCTGAGTTCAGGATGACTTCTCTGCTGCAAGGTCTGGCTCACTGTGGTCACAAGATAGGGTTTTCAGGTGTGAATGAGTCATGTTATATTTATATGCTTACCATGAAATAATTATTCTATTCCTTTTTGTTTGCAGGGCTAATTATCCACAAAGCAGTGTCTATAAGAGGGCTCATGTATGTAATTTGTTTTTTTCTGATTTAAAAACTTATTTTTTCTTATCTCTGCATAGAGGACATAGTAGCTGCGTGGTCTAAAAGTTATCCAGAAGGTGTTTTATTGGAATTATTAAATATTGACCTTCAGTCTGGTAGGTATACTCCATGTAAATAGTTGGGCTGGAGAGCCACTGTGTCTCAATAGATATGGACAGATTCCATGCAAAGGAATACTGGATGTGCCCAGCACTTTCCACAAGCAGTCTGCTCTGCAATAGCCTTCTGGTGGGTGCACTCATTGAGCAGCATTAGATACAGATCTGCTCCATTGTCTGCATGAGGCAACATCAATGCACTATGGTGTTCTGGCTTATCCTGATGTACCTCTAGAAGCCTCTGAAACAAAAGCTACTCCTAGAGAGACAGGTCCCAGTAACATTTAAAGCAACAGGCTCTATTTTAATGAGCAAACTGAGTTTCCGCTGTTTGCTTTCCATAAAATCCACCTTAGGCGAGTTGATTCTAACCAGCTTTTAACTTTTTGTGTCCTTCTATGTGAACTGAAGATGAAGGTAAAGCAGATGTCACAAAGGTAAGACCCATGGTTGTGAACTGGGTTTTCATAGTTCATACTGATTTCATTTTTAGGATGAGGAGGAATTATACCGCTCCTCGGCTGTTCTAGTTTCAGAATAATGGTGGAACCTTTAGTTGGATAAAACAGAAAAGCATATGTGGAGTCAGAACCACAGTAATGCTTGACTTGGGGAAATGTATTTTAGCTTCCAAGGTTTCCTTCTCATACCCCATATCTTGGGAAGCTTAAAATGCTTCCATGGGAGGCTCAAAGTGCTTCCGTGGGAGACTCAAGGTGCTTCCATGGAAGGCTGGGAGGTTTGTGCTGCACTGTAAGAGTTGGCGGTGAGCAGTATCCTTCATTGGGGCCAGAATCGTTAGCAGACAGTGTCCAAGAATGCTGCCAGGATGAATCCTGTACCTCTCCTGCAGGAAATATAAATTGTCTTCAGACCTTAGGCCAGAAGAGGAAGAGGAGCTGGGTTGCCATCACCTTCAAGGGGTTGCAAGTGGTTTACAAAGGCCATGCTGAGTGGGGAACAACTGTGTAGAGAAAGGATTGAGTTGGAAATCTCACTTGTTAGCCCTCAGTTAAATTAGAGGTCCATTGCGGCGATTCACCCACAATTGGCTTCTTACATATTTCTGCCATGTCTGAAGCCGCTCAAAGAGACACATAGTCTTTTCAAACCTCCTAAAGTTAGCAAACATAGTTATCCAGAAGAACTGCTGTTTTGAGGAGGAAAATCTCGAATTCAGTGGAGATACTGAAAGCACTTAGTTAAAGCTCAGTTTTCCAGGGAGCCTTGGAGTCTGCTACCTCTGCTTGGTAGCACTTGGACACAGGAGTACTGCAGCACCTCATCGTTTTATGACTTGTTCACTCCAAACTTTAAACCATGGTTGAAAAATGATTACTTGTGACAGAGGAGTTCCTTTGCCAAGATAACGTGATTAGGAAACCTACTACCATGAAACCATATAAAAGCATCTTGTACCAGTATTCCAAATAATTCGTACTTTAGAAAGTATTCCTGGTGCTAAGGTACTAGTGCACACAAGAAGAGGCATTTGGTGACATTTGCCATAGGACTGCACTTACAGTGAACAAAATACAGACCTAAATTATCCAATTCAGTATAATTTTCTGAGTTACTCCTTAATTTTGTAGCCACTTATAACTGAGAAATATTACTAATATGGTAGCCTTGTTTGTGTATTATGTTTGTAGCTACCTCTGTAAAGCCATTATAAAGGCCACATCACTTGAAATACAAGAAGTGCTGACTCTCAAGATCAAACAGTTGTTGAATGACACTTATGAAGAGGGACCATTATCCTTGAAACCTGAAGATGTGGCTGTCAAGCCAATAGGTAATACTTCATTACAACCTCATTGGAAATCACGTACTTCGTAATTCTGGCTATAAGTGCTTTATCAAATTTAAATTTTTGGAGAGGTTAGGCTAGAAAACATTCTTCCAAGTAAGCCAGACTGACCTTATCTGAAGCACAAGCTGTAGAACATCATGCAATGACAGCAAGATCAAAAAACTTGGGTTCCAGACAGAGGTAAGCTAAAACTTGAATCCTGGTGCCAAGGCACGTTGGAGCACCTTTGCAATGAAGGCAAGGTGAGGCTGATGTAGCGGCAAAGGCAGGACCTCTTAAATAGCCGGTGCCCCAGAGCCTGGCTATTGAGGGAGATCAGAGCCAAACACCAAAACCAAACCCATTGCTGACATTTACTTAATGCTAGTGCATATTGGATCAAGCCTCAAATGGCAAATAATCTCTTTGTTTGGTTGGTTACAATCTCTATCGCACCTTAGAATAGAGAAATAAGCCAGAGATAAGAGCTAGCAAACTGTACCTGAAATTCAAAATCACATTTTATACCAAAGACACACAAAAGATCAGCTGCAGACAATAAAAGTACAAGCCTGGAGGAAAGACATTGATGGGATAATGAAGGGCAGTGTGAAAGCACCTTCAGATAAATTAGAGAAACCTACAGGATGTTCTGTCATTAAACTGGTTTGTGATGCTAGGAAACTAACACTTTATCTCAGAACTGACCTTGTCAAACAAGAGAGAAAAAGATTGTAGAAGATGAGATAAAATATTTAAGCAAAATGTTTTCTTGAAGATAGGAAATCTGTAAAATCCTCCTATCCAGTCTGCAAATTACAGCTCATTCCCATCAGGAAAGGAGGTCCAGAGAACAGCTGGGTCCCTGGGTGTCAGGGGGGTCTTCTTTTTTACTGTTAAATCTTTTTAATGAGTTTTTATGTATTTCTTCCTCAGTACTAATGGATTGTCCAGAAAGCTTTTCACACACAGCCTACAAGGGGAATTATTCCTGGCCCCTAACAAGTCCAGCTACCAAAGCGGAGGTCAGCTGCAGGAAAAACCCTCTGCAGTTTGCTCAAAGGAGTTGGTGAGGATAAGATCATCTCATTTTGGCTCTTGCATGGGAAACAGGAGGGAGCACCAGGCTTTGTGTGACGGGAATCCAGAAGGTGGTCTGTCCACGGCACACAGCAGAGCCATGCCAAGGAAGATGCAAAATATACAGGGCCAGTCCAGCACGGGCTGCAGGAAAAGGGAGTGTTGCATCATTCCCATCACCCGCAGCAAGTGCAAGCCAGCATAGTAGGAAGCCAACTTGCTGCTGGAGCAGGGACAGGAAACAGATGCACTGTAGCATTTTGTGCCATTGATTTATGGCTCTCTGCCCCCCAGTACCTCCAGATGCATTTCAAATTGCTCTGGCATTTGGGCTCCGCTCCCACTCTGCTAAATGAGCGCTAAGTCAAATCTGACGTGCAAGTCAGTTTTCAAAATTGGGCTAATTCATTACATTCTTAGCTGTTTAAATGAGAAATATGAGGAACTTTTTTTTTCTTGTAACAATGTACACTGTTTTCATTTTTCAGTGCAATTAATATTGAACTCGAGCAAACTTTCTGGAAAAAACCAAATATGACTGAATGTAAATTACTGGAAGAACTTCCAAATAATATTTTAGGCCTCCATGATGTCCCGATAACAGAAGGTAAGGTGCCAGATACACCAGTGACTCAGAGAATCAAAGTGAAAATAGTTATATTCAGATGATGCATATGCTGGACATCTGAAGAACTGAAGTGATAAGGTTGTTTTATGTGCATCCTACTCGCCCGACCGCGACACCTGGCCATCTTAAAGTGTTTTTAATATAGATGAATTTTGCAGGTGCTTCAAAATTCTCTAGCTAGTACTTTGAAGACTTGTCTCAATTCCTATGCTTAGATTTAGAACTAAGTAAATAACCAATGAATAATACGACAGGTTTTGCCTATCTATACTCTCTCTGTTACCACATCAAAATAGTTCATAATATCTCATACAAGGAAGCACAAATCAGTGGAACTGAAAAGTTCGTGCTATTGTTCATGTAACCTACATTCAGGTAACCTTTACTCCCTGATTAGATCTTTTCTAAGCTGTGCCAAACAGCGCAAGTTGTTTGAATGGTGAACAAAAACAATACCATAGCTTATCCACCTACTCAGCAGTGGCATCAAATAATAGATCATGGAAAGATATCTGCAGTTGCTTACAGTCTGTCTGACTTCTCAGGGTGTAAAACTCAGCTTCTATTAAAAAACAATAGAGGGATGATGAGATGATGAATGGCAAGTATAACTTCACAAACTATGCCATTCAGAATTTGCTTTGCTGCTACACCAGTTGAGCAGCATTTGAGGAGAGGGGCGGATCTTGTGTAATTTTGAACTCACAAATGCTTGTAAACGTGACCAAAGTTAAAACTAAATATTATTTACAGACAATCTTTATAATCCAAAAGCAGGTGAAAATATTCTTTTCAAAAGTACAATGTTTTCTTCCTTTGACATAGAACCTGAGATATCCAGATTTTACTTTGAAGTTTTTGCCAATATCATTGACATGTTGATGGCTTATTGACTTAGTCTTAGGACGTAATTTTGGAGTAGATCAGAAGCATTATAACCATATGGAAAGAGAGAAGAAGCAGACTAACTCCTTGCTTTAACATACAGACATGGAGCTGTAGGGCTAGACATACAGTTATGCCACATAAATCATCTGTACTTTCTCTTTTTTTCAGAGAATGCACAAGATGTTGTACAGCATATTTTATACCTCTTGCCAAATGCAACACTGCATATGGAAGAATTAAAAATAATTGCAAGTAAAATTTCTGATATTGTAAGACTTTCAGATATGAGCGTGACACTTGCAGAGGGTACTTTGTCTATACTAAACTATATTTTGCTGCAAGAAGTAGAAGATCAGAACATTAGAAAAATGACCAATAGGTAAGTCAGAGAACTTGCCCAGAAGTGGCTTCCTGAGCTAAAATGGCACCATGCAGTAAGCCATTCAGTCTCTTAAACTATCACCACAAGAGTTAACAGTTTCTGTGCTTGGCTCTTGAACATGTTTGTGGTTCTTAGCGTAGTTATTGTGTTGTCAAAGATGCTTTTACCAGAACTGCAGAAGTCACCATCACAGAGTTGTTCTCTATGGGCATCGCTATGGAGGCAGGTCAGGAAGGCTGCCTAGCTGCATCTGATCGCAGAGGTGATCTTTGCAGCTCAGCAGTGAGGTCCCTTGGTAGCTCAGCATGGAGAGGCGTCTCTGTTCCACCAGCACACCAGGCTGGAGTGCTGTACCTGTGCTGATACAGATTTTTCAGCATACCTATGCACTGTAAGACTTCAAAATCTACATTTAGAATCCTATGTCCATTACGTGATTCTCACACATGCTAAAATCAAGCTTGCTAGATAAAAACATCCCTCTCCTTTGCGACCTTATAAGGTAACTCAGCTACCTGTTTTTGAAATGTCTGGCTTCTGTTGCTGAGCAGCGTGCTGTTCAGAAGACTACTGCCAGTGTTTACAAAGGCATCTGCAAGTTCACAGGGTTTACTCGTTTCAGACAGCTTTCCCACTTCTCACTGCACTCCTGAAGCTCCAAATAGGAAAGATAATTCTACTTTGCACTGGCAAATCCAACACTAACCAACAATATAAGAGGTGCAATATTCATCATATTAAAAAGTCTTTCAGCATCTCTCATTGTAAGGACTGTGCCTATCTGCAATTTTTAAAGAAGAAATATTAAAATAAATATCAAAAGCAAGAAAAATGAACTTTCTGCTTAAGTTCTAGGTAGGGCATAAACAGCCCAGTTGTTTGTACTGGACAACGATGCATTGCCTTTTCAAACTCAGGAGTTTGTGAGGGGGAGTAGCCAAAAATAGGGTAGAAAATCTGTTGGAAAGAAAGCATTGAGTAGCATCGTGATCCTTTCGGTGTATGCTCTCTCTCTGCAGTGGGGGCTCTGATAGCTGCCAGCACTCAACACCTCTGCCTTCTCAAATAGGCTGTGGGGTTTTTTTAAGCAAAATATCCATGACTTCAAACTCCCCTCCCGTGAAATGTAAGGATTTAGGGACAAGGAAGATATCCTACTAGGCCCTGGATTCCTGATACTTAATGGAGAGAGGGTTGGTATGTACAAGTTGTAATAACAACAATAACAATTTTTGTGGATGGGAATATCTTAAGTATTTTAATTTTTTCATAAATCAGACCTCAAAACATCAGGACCACTGTGATGATACCTGACAGGTGCTAGCATGGTATCCTCACAAGGGCAATTATTCTCCTTCTTTCAGGCCTCAGTAGAAATTTTGGAACCCAGTATTTTGAGGAAGTTGAACTCCAGATTTGCAGCTCTAGGGCAGCTGTGGCTGAAAGGATCCCTTGGGGGTCCTTGTGTATCTGGGACTGGCGACGCACAAAGATAACACCAGACCAAAGAAGGACAGGAAGGTTTTCCTTTAGTCTGTTAGGGCCAGCTGTCATGCACATTTTCAATAGAGTATTATCCCTTTTTGCATATGCTGAATAGCCTTAAGGGAGGCCAAACAAGACATGGAGCATTAAACAACCCCAATTTGCTGCTTCCTTTGGCTTCCAGCCTCTTTTCTCTACTTAGAAAAAAAAACAACCAACCAACATTGAGAGCAGGGCCCAGAAAGCCTGTAAATTCTCATCCTCAGAGATATTCAGAGCTTTACTGGACAAGCCCCTGAGCAAGCTGACCTACCTGTAAAGTATGCTGTGACTGGGGCAGGTGGGGAGTTGGATGACAGACCTCCAGAGGTCCCTTGCGGACTAAATTATTCTGGCTCTGATATTTTACCTGAGGGTACAATTAGATGATTGTGAATAATGAAATTTAACAGCTTTTACAAGTTACTGCCTTCCAGATGAAATGCAGTATCAATTTTGGGTGTGAATTTTGACTCGGGTCTTCCCAGAACTACCTTGCGTTGTCCCCACAGGAGGGTATCTTCTGCCTGCCAGCCTTTCAGCCTGCTGAAATAGCTCAGCTGCTTGCCATCACCTGACCCTGTGCCAGACAAAATGCCATCTACCCCAAAATGGACCCATTCTGCTCTAGTGATCATAAATCAAAGCAGAGATTTTTAGCTGGGTGTCTCCTAGATGCATATTATGAAGCAAGGAGATCATTTCAAGAGGTGTATCTTTTTCTTTTTCTTTTTCCTTGCTGTTGCTTTTGATAAAGTATCCTGAAGACAACTGAGGAGATAGGCTATAAAGTGACTTACACAGAAAGAAATGCGTCAGTCTTAACCACTTCCTTGGCTTTGTTCGTGATGTGTCCAGATCCCAGCATGTTTGGAGGACTGGCCTTCGGCGTTACCTCCTATGACAGAGGCGTGGATCTCAAGGTGGGAGCAAAGTATCACTTCGGGGACCGCTGACTAAACCAGACAATCCTCCTGCTATTTTGTACAATTGTGTATTTGGCCTGAGGAAGGCGGCTCTGAGTATGTCATCTGTCTCTCCTGCAGATCAATGTTCAAGAAAACCCTTTCAAAAAGGCCTTGGCCTCGATGTTTCTGCCAAAATCACTGAAGAAATTCCTGCAGATTGAGCACTCTGACCCAGACAAACATTCAAAGATCCAGTTTAATTTTTTTGGCGCTACTTCACTCTTTGCGGTAACTATGACTCCTAAGAAACGCTAAAACAGCAGTAATTGCTTCAACTGTTCTTGGTGTGTACAAAAGAAAAACCCCAATAGCATCATCTGTTCTGGGCACATTTAGCATCAAACTGCTGGAGCACTTGCAAATGTGCAAGGAAAATGTACCCAGGCAGCAAACCTCCTCTTGTAGCCAGGGTGCTCTGAGAGGTGTTTGTAGACCTCAGACTTTCTGTAGATGATGCTATCCTAATACTCATGTTCTGCAGGAAAAGAACATCCCCTGATCTTCCTCTGACAGTAAGCTCTTGCTTAAGGAGCATGCATAGTACACGTCAAGTGTAATAAAAATCATTTCAAGATTTACGTCACCATTAAAATAATAGCAGCAGTGGTAGGCAGCATTTTGGACTATTCTAGTACTTGCTACATTTTCTTGACTTGGGGAGGGGAGTGTAATTTAAAAGGGAGACATTTCTTTTGGTATGATGGAGCATACAGTGTGCTGAGCAATGGTTTTCACACAGAAGAAGCATTCACAATTGTGTCTACTGTCTAATGAGCTTAATGATGTACAACTAAATGTTTGGATGTACTGAAACGATTATACAGCTTTCTCAATGCAGCTGGTGCATCTGAACCTGTTCTGCTTCAGCTGGTGTGGAGACCATTGCTGAATTTGCAACTAACTACATTTTCTAATGAAGGAGCAAGTAGCTAAATCACATCAGGCATCCCACAGTGTTTAGGTGATCACCATTTCCAAGAAATACAATTACAAAAAACAGAAGCAGGGAAGAGCTTGGATTTTTTGCATGCGTGTATTTTTCCACTGCAGGATGACAGTTTGACAAAGGAGAGGTTGAATACTTATGTTGTGAGTGCCAGCATTCAAAACACATCGATTCAGAACCTTAATGAGCCTGTGACTATTACTCTTCAGCACATAGACCAAAATACGGTAGGATGTGTTCATTTTATGTGAGACCTGTTGAAGCAAAGCCTATTTCACTTGCCTTATGATAAAGCGGTAACAGGACAAATACACTTAAAATATTTTGCTGCCTGACCTCTGCATGATATGTCTACCAAAAACATTGACAGACCACAAAGATCTCAGTCTTTAATTTCTGTGGGTTAGTAAAGCTGGTGTCTCCTCTCTAAATCCATGCTTAGCGGCAAGGGATGTTTTCATTGTCTCCTCGTTTTGATCTGGGAAATTTTGTTCAAGGAACAGTTTATTTTCCAAAAAATGCCAGGCTTTGTCTTTGATGGAAATGATTTGTAGTTGCTTGAATTCAGCAAATTGCTTTAGTCACCAAAAGGTGTATATTTAAAAAGAAAAAAATTACAATTAATTTGCTTTTTTTGTTTCAAAACTAAAATTAATCTTAAATTATTTTTGATAGGCATGAGTCAAACTTGTTGACTGTGTTCCACCTAAACATTTTTGAGTTGCAACTGTTTATGGTCCAGCCTCCACACAAATATATTGCAAACCCAGGACAGAACAAAATATTCAGTAAGATGAATTTGATTAGATTCAAGTTAATGGGAGCTTGAAAATGCTGCTTTTATGGCAAGATGCTCTTTCCATTCAGTTCTAGCAAATAATAGATACCCAGAAATTTCATCTAGATATTCTTTCTCTTCCATCATTTTTACTCCACCAGGCCATCTGGCACCTCTCAGATTTTTTTTCCTGAACCTTTAAAAAATATCCTAATCAAATATTTAATGAGATATCATCCCAACCTACATCTTTGGCTCTCTGCCTAATGATATTTGACAGTCTACAGATCACATGTCATAACAGCTTATCTGCTAGGGTGGCTTCCTGTAAACTCTGTGCTTTATTAAACTTTATTAATAATAAAAGAAAATGAATCTGTTCCTTGGGAAAGTTTGCTGCAGCATTATGAGTAATAAACTAGAATGTCCCCAAGGGAAAATATTGCATTGAATACCCATTAAAATCTGTTCAGCTGTTTGCAATATGCAGGCAAGCTTTATTTTGTCTTAGGTGTCTTCCCTGTCTGGTTTCAGAGACAGTGGAAACACTGAAATGCTAAAATAAAGGTTTTCTTGTGTTGAGAACTGGGGGTTTCTTTGGGGGTGGGTTTTTTTATTGTGTAAAATCTCAGGTTGTTGTTCTAGGTCTTAGTCATAACTTCTGAATTTCACCAGTAATTTGGCATGACATCTCAGTTACCACATGAAGCTAATGAGATCCGACACAGAAATCGGTCTAAGCGGGACAACGTGTCAGAATTTCTGCTGTCCTTAAAAGACAATGCAAGATACAGAAAGACTGGTAAAACTGGGAAAATCACTGACTCCCAGGATTTCTCTTGGTAAAGGGAAAGGTGAAAACTGGGACCGTCTCCTGGTTTTCAGTGCCATGGCTGATATCTCAGCGGGTACCCAATGACCAGGTGTCCAACTGCACCTGAACTGCTGACATCTCCAGTGACCTACAGACCCTCTGTGGCACCACCATGCAAATAATTGCAGAGATCAGTGGGCTTTCAGGACAGAGGAAATCAAATCAAACTGCCATAGTTATAAAACCTGATTACAGGCAAGGTGCAAGTGCAGGTGTGTGTAGACATACTAGATAAATGTCACAGCCTCCTTTTTCTCTGCTTTCAGGGTAACGCAGCAGTGCACTGTGTCTTCTGGGACTTTCAGAAGAACAGTAAGTGTTTTTCACTGAGCTGCCACGCTTACGCTGTCACCAGCCTCAGAGAGCCTTTGGCTCCTTGACATTGCGGCTTGAAACCTTGAGGTTGCCCTGTTGAGTTTGTGTTGCTGTTTTCCATTGACTGATACCTCAGTGATCAGTGTTACTACCAGGGGATCTGTGCCCAGCATTGTACAATGGTGCATCTACATGAATAAGAAGACTTAGTTTAAGAAAAAAGCAGAAATGCAATGAAACATCAGATTACTTCTCTCAGTTACTTCAGGGAAGTCAACGGGGACTTTATTGTGGTCAGGTCTTGAATATGGCTCAGTCAACAGTCACAGAAAGAGAAGTATTGGGTTAACTCCTAATAACACAGGAAAGGTTTTTCTCTATAATCGTTGGTGTTAGAATGTATATTTTTTAAATCAGAAGCTTAGTTTCTGAATATGTCATAGCGGCCACATAAATAGGGTCATAAATTTAATCCTACCAGGGAAGACATGGCTTTTTCAATGCTACACTGTCTACTCTCTGAACAAATCCTCTGCCCTGTAAATATTTCTTGCCTTCTGTGTTTCCACACCCTGCAGCACAATCTAGTCCAGCACACTTTCCCTTACCTTCCTGCTTTCTCTGTGTGCAGGCATGTAAATGACTTTAAATATTTCTTCATTCCACCAAAGGCTTTCATCCAAGTTTTGATGTTCTCAGGCAACCATATAAGATGTGTTCCTGTGTGAAATCTCACTTGTGTGCTGCTAAATGACCCTGCAATCTGTACTAACTTGAGCTCACATTCGCACATTCTGCGTGCTGCAGAGCTATAAATGGCTGAGCATGACTAACTCTGCTTAAAAATCCCTTTTTCTCTATTAACACAGATGGACTGGGTGGTTGGAATACATCGGGGTGTGAAATGGAATATACAGATATGAATTACACAATCTGTTTTTGTAACCATCTTACCCATTTTGGAGTCCTACTGGTAAGTACTCCGTGAATCATCTCCAGAAAAGTCCCGTGGCACTAAACAAAGTCATAGCTAGTTTTGGGGAGAGATGGGAGATTCAGATCTATACAACCTGTTAGGTATCTGCAACTTTGCCAAAATCAGTAATAAAAATGAAACAGTTATAATAATTTTTATGGTATCAAGTCCTCTAAATGTCGCTTGCTTCAAGGCAAATTCATTTTACAGATGTCATTTGTACTTCTTTGCAATGTAACTTAGTCAACATTAATGTGTTACTTGCTGCGTTGGAAATACTGTGTTAAATTTATTATTTGCCAGTGGAAACTAATTACATTACATCTTTCTGAAAATTTTTTCTATGCTCCATCAGAAAAGGAAGTTTGATATAAATACAGGAGATGTCATTAACTATTGTCTTCTATTTCTCTGTAATACAGAGAAAACTGCCTCTAGAAGTTGAATGTCAAAAAATGAGATGACTGCCTGAGAATGGGCTGCAAGAAATGCAAATTGTTAGGCAAGTTCAAAGCAAACGGAGTAGGTTAAAGTTGTCTAATCCCAGTAGGATACAGCCTCCATGATGGGGTGAGGCCATCCCTTTGCCTTCAGATGCCTGCCCAGCTTCCCCTCAAGGTCAGCATTACCCAGCTTCCAGAAAGGCACAAAGATCTCCCTGGTAGTAAAAATGTGACTTCTACAGGAAGGAATTTAGACGTTACAGATATCAGACAACTTGCTGATGTTTCCATTCAAGCAAAGAGAATACAGTCTGATTTTAAGACCACACCTCTTCTGCACTGCCACTTAAGTAATCAGCACAGTTACCAGTATTTAACAGTCGATTTTACCTCAGAGATGTAGGTTACTAGTCTGACGTTCAAAGTTTCACCAAACAGAAGCACAACTGTGGCAAGGAACAACAAAATCATCTCAATATTACTCCTGGCAGGAGCTGTGGAGAAGCAGGGCCCAGCCTCCCGGCTGATTTTTGCAGAGGGATGCTTTCTGGATGGGGAGGGTCCTCCCACACTCCAAGACGTTTAGCAGGTCTGTGCAGTTCCCAAGCATGGCAGCTGCCATTGAAACAAAGTAGAGTTTCTCCTACAAAGTAAGCTCCCAGTGGAATAATTTTGGCAAGATCTGAGAATCCTTGTTGAATTTGTGGTTTTTGAAGTACAGCTTTTCTAGCTTCACAACTTACTACTTTAAATACTGCACAATTTTACTGGTTTGGATATTCTGTATCATACATACAATACACGACTTCTGTATCATATATACATATGTACATATATGACTATACAATAAGAAACACATAAAATATTAATGGAAACCTTCCAAAAGCAGCAGTAAATAGAACAGAAATTGATTTCTTTATCAATGTGAAAATGTGGAAAGTAATTTTCTTTATCTGTTGTGGCAAACAACTGTGATTCTTCATTTTGTAACTTAGGACTTGTCCCGGACTGAGATAGACATCACACACGATCATATATTGACTGTCATAAGCTATGCAGGATGTGGTGCCTCTTCCTTTTTCTTGGGTATAACACTGGTGACATACCTAGCCCTTGAGTAAGTCAGATCCTTTTTCTTATAGCGCTTTTAATATTTTAGCAATAATGGATTTGCAGTAACTATCAGAATGTTTGGTAATATTTGATGCTGTGGTTGATGCATGGGAGAGAAGACTGAGAGCTGACAGTATAAATATTGCTTTATTTTGACCTGTGTGTGGTGAAGGGAATCAAATACTCATGCTGCAATAAAAACACTAGTCTGAACTGTTCGGCAACCTCTATGTTCCTAAATTCTGTCATCTCATAAATTTACCCTTGACATACATCATGTCAAGCATCTGGAATATTCCCCGTGTATAGACTATGCATTGGATAGTATCAGCAATCTGGAATATTTTCTGTATATAGACTGTACCTTGGATGATATCAGCAGTAAAATAGGGAAAGTTTTATCTTCTCTTGCTCTTCCATGTGTTTTGTCTTTTGGATAAGTCTTGTTTTATACTGCATGCGCCAGTCACTCCTGGCACCATGGGGCCCTAGGCTTAGGTAACTGTGGGTGCTTTCATAACCCAGTAATATTACAATAACAATAATAATTGATGCAGTAGTAAAAAGCTGATGTTAGGTCTGTCTCTCCTCCAAGTGTGAAAAACCTAGCAGGTCTCCATGTATATAGAAACTCTGGGAGAGAAGGCTGAGAGATCTGCTTCAAAAACCAGTGATGTGATATAAAACACTCACATAGGCACAATTTACCACAAGAAGCCAATCTATAAAATGATGAATACACATTTGTGCTACTTTGCATTGGTGAAGGCACCCAGCACAACACATGTGGTGGTAACCTTGTGGACTTTCCCCTTCTTTTTAGAAAGCTGCGGAGAGACAACCCTTCAAAAATCCTGCTCAATCTTTGTGCCGCGCTGCTGATGCTGAACATGGCCTTCCTCACCAACTCCTGGCTGTCCTCGTTCAGCCAGCCAGGTCTCTGTATCGCTGTGGCTGCGCTCCTTCACTATTTCCTTCTTGCAGCTTTCACATGGATGTGCCTGGAGTCTGTTCACTTTTACCTGGCTCTTGTCAAAGTTTTCAATGTTTACGTCCCAAAGTACATCCTAAAATGCTGTATTGCTGGCTGGGGTAAGTACACGGATTTTTTTTTCTCCACTTCTGTGTTTGTTAACATCTCTAGGGCATACTTGCCAAAGTTAGGACACTGAGCTCGTAAGAAACGTGGTGCGCACCATAAGGATGGATTGCTTCCTCCAGGCAGGCTTAGCTTAAGTTTCTTCTGCCCAGGAAGCCATTAGCCAGAAGTGCTGTTGCTCCCTGCACAGTCATATGCAAGGAAAGGCAGGTATGGGTGTAAGGAACTGCTTTCCCTACCCCTCCTGATCGTTACAGGCATGATTTATCATGGTAACTCACGTCAGTGGGTGTGCCTGAGGAAGTATGAGCTGCCCACAGCCTTCAACCGGTGATGCTCAGAAGTGATTTTGATCTCCTTCTCCAGGCCTTGTGCCCTTACCTGCCACTCTATATAGGATTCCCCCATGAAGGGTGGATTCGGCTTTCATTCATAGCTCTCCTGAGCACTTCACTGATTCACCTTTCTTCCAAGCACTGATCATCAGAGACTTGTTTGCGAGAAATGTAACAAAAAGGACCCAAAATCCTGGCTCAGCTGTTAGAAAAGGTGTTATCAGAAGCACTGACCCTGAGCAGAATTTGGTCTGTATTTTTTGGGTCACCACTAGACGCTGTTTTAAAGGATGGCGGGGTTAGGTTTTTGAATAATGTGCAGCGTATCATCATCTCTGTCCTTAGATCTGATGTCGCACTTAATTGTTTTCAGAGGCAGCCACGCTCGATGGTGGTGTTGGCAGCAGCCGTACTCAACAGAAAAGCCAGAACTGAAAAAAATATGGGAAACAGGAAATGAGTGGAAGACGGATAAAACACTGTCTGTAAAATGTCTCTCTCTATCAGATCTTAACACAAAATGCTCTGGTCTGCTTATCTTTTGACACTCTGCTTTTTGTAATAATCAGTTGATTTTATTTTACCAGATTGGATCCCTTCTGGAGATGTTTGAACACTCACAAACATTTTGCAAACACAGATATTTTGATGCCTATTAATTTGTAATTTACATAAATAAGGAGATTAAACCTGATATGCCACACATTTAATTACATTCGTTTCAGAAGGAGCTTTAGGGTGTAGAGTTTGATCCCAAGATGTACGTCTGCTGTAATTACTCATCAGAGATTATCTGACATCTCTCCATATTCTCTATTTTTTCTTTTTAATCTAAATATCTCTTTTTCTCTTGCCTTCCATGTTAGGAATGCCAGCTATTGTAATTACTATTGTGCTCATTATAAATAAAGACTTCTATGGCAATGGGTCACATTCTAAGAACAATCCATTCAGCAATTTGTAAGTATAATACTTTTTTTTTTTTTTGGTGGCCACCACAGTATCTTAAAGATACAAGAAGTAACAAGAAGGCAACAACTTCTCTCATGCTTTTGGCTTTTCTTCCCCAGCTTAACCCTTTCCTTTTAAAGGGTCTGGTTCATTGGATGATTTTTGATGTATGGCTACTACATGAGGTGACTCTCACATCAGTGGGCTGGGCTCGAGGACAGGGAGGGCTTCTGCCAGTCAACGCCATTTTTATGTTCTGGAAAATCTCTTTCTTTACATGACATTAACTCAGTCTGCTGGGACATTTGTATATGCTCCTGCATGTTCTAGATTTCTGGTAAAACCTAAGGGCAGAATAATTGCTCTAGTATTATGCACATTTGCTTTAAAAATTTTTTGTCTTTTTTTAAAGTCAACTCACATCACTGTCTCTTCATCATTTCAAATTCTTTTATTGAAATAATCTCATCCACCTCTTTTCCAGTGGAAAAACTGCATTCTTTCATCCTTTTTTGAAAGGGTTTTATAGCAAAGAATGCTTCCTTTTTTCACTTGCTTTCTATATAGCACCATCTGATCACTTGTTGGTTTACATTACTTGGAATAGTTGAATTCTGTCCCATCAGAGAGGCAACACACACCCCCGACGCCTCATCAGAGGGAAAACTGTTACTGATCTTTAGCAAAAGGGCAGAAAAACTCACTAATTATTTCTGAGGAAAAGCTAACCAGTGCTCATCTCTGTGCTGTGCTATTATTTAGACTTCTAATTAATTCGTATTTAACTCGATTTTCCCAAGACAGTTTGTCTTTGTATGTATACATTATTAAGTTCTGAAACACTCGTCAGGTTTATCTGAATTTGGCAGAAATGCTGAAGCCTCAAAGTTATTGAATTTCTATAACAGCCATAAAAAAGGCAAGTGGAGAGATTCTGTCAGTATCCTCACTGGCGGAAAATAATGGGCATTAGGGAAAGCCCCTTACTAGGTATCAGAGAACCATATGGGACACTTATTTTGGAACCCAGGCTTCATTAGTTTCACTGCTTACAAAAATCCTTAACGAATACATACCTCCCTTTCTTGCAGTTGCTGGATACAGGAGAACACAGTGTTTTACATCTCCGTTGTGGCCTATGTCTTCTTAATATTTCTGACGAACACAGCCATGTTCATCACTGTTCTCCTTCAAATCCACTCCATGAAATCACGGACACAAAGGAGATCCAGATTCTGGAAACAGGGTTTTCTCCAAGATCTCAGAAGTGCTTTCAGCTTGATGTTCCTTTTGGGCTTAACTTGGGGCTTTGTCTTTTTTGCCTGGGGAGCAGTGAGGATATTTTTCTTATATCTCTTCAGTATTTTTAACACCTTGCAAGGTAATTTCTGAACGGAGTGCTGCTATAAATACAACTGTTTAGGGCTGTGGAATAGAAATAAATTTGTAACATCATGTAATCCAAGCATGGGGGAAGAGAAGTGCTCATATAGCTTTTGTGTTACAGTGTTCAGCTATTTTAATAGGAAAGCTCCATTGCAGTGGGATGACAGTGTTGTTGAGGTAGCATTGCTGTGATAGATGCACTATTAAAGACACAAACTCTTGCCGGTGAAACGTGGGTCCCAATAAATGCATCTTTTCAGGAACTGGCATAATCCTTTTCATCTGGGCTTAAAAATGATTGACAGAATCTACAGTGACTTGCAGATTATTCATATACCAAATCTGCAGAAAGCTCTTCCCATTTCCCTTTCATTTGCACAAAGGTCTCGGTGCAATTCTGGGCCAACGTGATGCTGGCCCAGAGGCCACTTCTCTGCCCATACCTGACGTACTGGCGACTGAGTGGCATAGAAAAAGTTTAGAAAAGGGACAGCAGGTTGGACAGTCCACCTGAAAACCTGTGAATTTCTCTTCTTAATTCTTTAGGGTTCTTTATCTTTGTGTTTCACTGCCTAATGAAGGATGAAGTAGTGAAGCAGTGCCGAGTACACTTTTGCTGGGGAAGATTTCGTCTGAGTAATTATTCTGGTAAGCTTCAGGGGGTTTTGTTTTGTTGGCTCCTAAATCTTCACCTGCTACTGGTGTCACATTTATTCTACGTTAAGAAATAATGTTCCCCTCAATAGCCTTTCTGCACTGCATTGGATAATTGTTCTTTATTAGGTCTTTATCCTCTTCCATTAGCTGCTTATATGGTATGATGACAGAGTGACAGCACCCAGTAAAAACCATAGATTTCTGAAAAGATTTCAGCTTCGTCTCTAATTCTGTTCTCACATACCATTCGGTGTTCACTTACGTAAGCTATGTTTTTGGTGGCCTCCCAGTCTTCATAAAGCCGAGATTCAGAAATTTATGCAGGATATTGGCCATACTAGCAGTTATTTTTTATGCACAGGATCTGGGTTTGCTCAGCCTGGGAAGGAGAAGGGAGATGTAATTGCTATCTTTGGCTGTCTGAGGGGTGGTTATAGAGAAGAGACAGAATCTTCCCAGACGTGTGCAGCAAGAAGACAGGAGGCAATGGACACAAGTCACAGCTACAGAAATCCCCATTATTTATAAGGAAATGCATTTTTTCGCAATGAGGGTAGTTAAATAGGTGACAGTGGCCCAGGGAGGCAGCGGAAAGATCTCTCTCCTTGAAGAGTCAAAATTCAGCTGGGCAGGTGCCTGACCAACCTGATCCAGCTCTGGGCAGGAGGTTGGAGTGAAGACCCCAAAGGTCCCTTCCACCCTAAATTATTCTAAGATTCTGCTATCTACCAGCTCAGCAAGAAATAACATGGGCTGTGATTTATTCTGGGCTACCCTAGTGATGCTGATTTTTCACAGAAACGTGGATGAATTTAATAACTTTAGTACCTCTGTGTGTCTATCAAAATTAGTTGATGTTATGAATGACTATAACAAAGAAGAAGCTAAGTCAGTTGGTTTAGCCTTTTCAGGAAATCAGACTAAAAATCCTGTACGAACACATACGTCCTGTACGCAGCAGCCCTGTGCATTGTGGGCTGCTGAGGCATATGCAGCTTTCCACTTGCAGAGGGGGAATTCAGCAAGAACACATCAGGTAGCACATGGAGCATTCTCCCTTGAGCATGAGCCAGCTCAGTGCTGTATGATACAGCAAGGGTAAGGCTCTATTCCTCTCCTTTGTGTGCCTCCTGTCTTCGTTGGTGTAACCTTATCCAAATCAATATTACTGATCAGTCCCTAAAGGGGAAATAAAAGACTGAATTGCTGGTGTCCAGCCCCACCTGCACAAACGTGACACAGCTAGTGTAAGAATTAACGGCAGGAATTGTGCGTTGAGCTGCACAGAGACCCACGGCTTCAGGACAGGCACAAGGATGGCACAAGAAGCATGCACAGCCCTTTCTCCTCCCTGGTCTCCAGTAGTTTGAGATGTGTCGCCTGTACAGAATTTTATTCCTGTGCTTTCCACTCTCTGATTTCAGACTGCAGTGGGTCAGGTGCAACAGCTGGATCTACACCAAGGCATTTAAACCACAAATCACCGTCCCAGGCTTTGTGGAATCTGAATTCTAATGGAACAAGTTCAACTTTTAATGGTTCAGATTTGCTTCCCAGGACTTCTCCGGATATAAACTTTAGGATGGGTAAGAAAAACAATGTGTACTGCATAGACTAGAACACAATAGGTTCCATATGGTGACTGTCAAATCCCAACACATGGAACTAAGTAGAAAAGCTTTCACCGCTTTGTCTGTGCCAGACCTCAGTTTGGGGTTAATGGCTACACAACAGCTGACTTTTGCTCTACTATGGAAAGTAAGAAAGCCCTTAAGATCCTGGTATGGCTTTTCTCCAAAAGGAAGGGAACTCACTGCTCAACTTCTACCTTAAGCACCTAAGAGGTCTTCTCCCCTGGGCCAGCTGTCTGTCATTCTCATGGGACCTACTTCCAGTTAGGGAGCACTATAGCTTATCAATCACATGCGTTCCCAAAGGACCAAAGATCTTGGGGATTACAGAAATCTCGGTTTTGCCTTCCAAGATGGAGAAATGATTGCAGACCCATATTCTGAAAAAGGAATGCCTTCATAGGAATTCTGACCTAAGCACCAACCATTCCTGGTTGTTTTCAGAAACATGATTTTTCTATTATTTCAGGTTTCTTTCTAAGTATATCAAAACAAATTCTTATAATGAAATTTTTTTCCGTATTCTTTCCCATAGCTGAAGTTAATTACAATCCCAGTGCTGTACCTCCAGAAGATGGTGAGACCAAACATCCTTGTTCACAAAGAATATTACCCATGGATACAGGGCTGCACTATCCACAGAAAGCAAGATATTTTCATTGATACAGAATTTTTTTTTTAATTCTGATTATCTAATGGTGGTTCTCTTTTGTGGCATGTAGAAATAAACACTGATCTGAGTAATTGCTTCTAATGTACAATTATCACTCTGAACACAATTATAGAGCTAAAACGTCCCATGATTCAAATTTCTAGGCTTCAGTGAAGTGGCAGTAATGACCACAAAAGGATCTGGTCCCACTGTGTTTCCAAGATTAGCCCTCATGTTAAACAGAGACTGGAAACATTCTCTTCCTCATTATTAGCCATTACAATAGTTTGTCCTCTTCTTTTTTTTCTTTATGCCTTCTGCCATCCCTCTGCTCCTTTCTTCACCTGATACTGATCCTCAGAACCTAATACCAATAATGTTGAGTTTCAAGTCATATTTTTGAGCCTGTTGCTTGAACGTCTCAGGCATGGATGTCTAGGTTCCTCACTCCATCTCTTTCCTTACTTTTTCTGAGATGGAATTTGATCAACTTATACATTAAGAAATTGGACTCAGCTTTCCAAGATGTTCTTTTCAGTTGTTTGTTTTTATTTTCATATGTGCTGGCACTGCTGACTTGGATTTAGACCTCTAAAGAGATGTAGATGAGTGTTGAAATGTTTGAAAATGTTGCCCAGTACCTTCAAATGGCATGTGGAAACAAGGAAAACTGAAATTCCCACCTCTAATGGGTATCCATGTGTACAATAGAGGTTTCAGATTGTGTCTCCTGCCAAAAAGACTCAGAACAATAGCAGATAATATCCTACCATCTTTAGAGGTGCAGATTAAGAAGTTTGCCCTTTAGTAAAACTTTGCTGTGAATACAGCAGGAGGTAAACTCCATTTCATAACATCACAAGAGAGATTTAACTTTCCTCGCTAGCTAAAGAGGTGCTTTCTTTCAGCAGATGTGTTTGAATCAGTGACTTGCCTGCTCAACCAAATCATAGTTTCAGTTTTGAATGCCTTTGTATCACTCAAGTAAAGATCTTTTGATGACTGCTAATATAGTAAAATACTAAACTGTACCTATAGCAGAGAAGTAAAAAAATAAAATGGAGCAATGTCTCAGAGCTGGAATGTATGATAGCAAATACAAAAGGTTCTTTCATTCTGTGAATAACTCCCACACAGCAATTAGTGGAAAAATATGAATATTTCAATGTACAGTAGCTACAGCCAGCCCACTTGAAATGAGACAGATCACCTTCAGCTCCTTGGTTTTCTGGGAGAAATGTTGGCATTAAAAATGTGCGAACAAGTTCCACCTCATACTCACTTGTTTGTAACTTGAAATTTCTTTCCATGAGAAAGAAACTCAATATAAAATCCAGTTCAGTATGCCGGACACATGAACTATCATCCTCTACTTGTACTCTTTATTTTCATTAGTAAACAATTTGCTCCAGAATACAGGTTCTTGCTGAATACGATATTCTTGCTGAATATAGGTTTTCTGTGCTTTGCAATGAGAAGCAGAACACACTGTGTGCTAAAGCTGTGTCTGCCTCCCCTTGCACTCCCAACCTGGCTGCTGCACACCCCAGGGAGGTCCTGTGAGGGTAAAGGAGGGGGTTGCAGAGGTCTTCTGAGGAACTGGAGCTTTAGTCTTCCCCTAAGTCCTTTTTTACACCAGTTTGTTTCTGCTATATGGGTAAGTCTAGGTGCGTGGACAGTCTGATCCTCTTTCCTTCCACCCTGCTTGGACCCTCACTGTTCTTAGTGCAGTAATTCTTTCTGCATACACTTCATAGGGCAGAAGGTAATAGGCTTAATGTTAGACCAGACATTAGGTAAGAGTTTCTAATTTTAAGGAGTAAGTGGTCTAGGGAGCACATGGAATTGCCATCACTGCAGGTCTTAAAAAAAAATTGTAGTGATAAGACAAATATCTGCCAGAATTGCTATAAGTAAAGTTGATTTTGCCTTAGGGCAAAGGATGGGCTGGAAGACCTGCTGGAAGTCCTCCCAACTCTATTTTCCATTGCTCTAATTCAAAATAAAAAGGCAGCAAAAGTGGATCAATATGAGAGCAACATGAGACTGGCCTTGTCTCCTGGATACTGTAATTGTTTTACCACATTCCTGATAAAAGATGAACCTTGATTTTCTAAAGGTTTTGCTAAGCGCCCTCATAACCTTACTAAATGATGAGGAGCCACAAAGATTTGGATAAAAGCCAGACAAGCCAGAGAAAAGTGTTGCTAAACTTAAGAATTCTCAGGCTGCCGAGAAACGGCTGGAAATGCCATTTCTTGAGCAGAGCCATCAGCAAGCTTCCTGCTTTGGAGGTGAAACAGCAGGAAGAAGAGCACGCTGCATGATGTGGAGTGATGTCAAGTCTCCGTTCTTGCCATTGAGTTTTTTTTTTTTCTATTCAAAATGCAAACTCTGGAAGTAAATTTTTAAAAACCTGTCAACTTGCTTATGTCAAATGCAGAGCGCTATTTGTTCTGGGAAGGCGGTTAGCTCACTTCCACTCTCCATCATATGCCTAATGGCTTTTCCAGCTAAACAGTGTATCATTTATGTTTCAAGCATGGCATTGTTTAGGTTGTCAGCTGGAATGAAGATGTGTAATTTTCTTTCTGTTGAAATAATATCTTCCGCACCGGCACCGTTACATTCGCTCTTCTCCAACATATCGACGCTGACATTCTGTCATGGAATTGTGCATTGATGGTTTTCACAGGGAGAGGACACGCACAAAGACAAATCTAATAAAAAATTGCTATGTGCTTGTGATTCACATCCTAATAATTTTAAGTGATGGGAACAGCTTCCGCAGCTCTGGCTTGAACGTGACCCGACAGGCAATGGTGCGTTACCGATACAAGCGCGTCCTCCTCCCCGCGGTTTTGATTGTATCAGTTGACTCTGCTCGCTCTCTGAGAAAGCAGCAATCTAACAGCTCCTTTGATTTCTAAGTCATTCTCATTTACTCCTAGATTGCTTATTTTTAGCGATACGTACACCAGGAAATGCATGCTCTATTTTAAACCAATGCAAGAAGGATTTCTGAAAGTATATTTATCCATGAAGACAATTCTTTGATGTCAGTTATCAGTGGGTTGTTAACAATAGGTTAGACAATGCAAAAGGAATAAAAAATGATAGTGAAATCAGTGCAGCAGCTGTGGTGAGTCAGACAAAATCTTCCCCACTCCCATCTTGCTACTGAGACAGGCACAGAACCCCAGCACTATTTGTACCAACTAAGTTAGTGGACACAGATCCAAAGTCTAGGCAGCTCATTCAGGGGGCTCGGGAGACTTCTGATGTCTCGGCACGGACAAGCGGCTAAAGCTGCCTTCTAGCTCGATGTATGTACAGTGCTTTGATAACCATATGATAGACAAATATTACATAGGATGACAGTTAAAGGTCAGCACAGCTTGTTTAAGCTTTCTTCTAACAGTTTACGAATCTGCAGGAGTGGTTAGCAATACAAGTTAGCAATACTTGTGCCCAAGATGTATAATTCTTTCTAAATTTAGCAGGCAGTTATTACTGGGACAATGAAAGAAATGTCATTATGAGAAATGATTTGAGAGTAAAAATCAAAATACTGGGAAGATAATTACCTATTGTGTAAGATGCTTGTTAAGTCTAAATGCACAATGCTCTCTGCTTTTAGGTATCAGAAGGTATTTAGTACGTAATGGCACCTTAATGGTTTTAAATTGGATGTATCATTGAGAGTTTCAAGGATGCCCAAAAGAACTATGCTTCTAGATTACTTCATTGCCTGATTGTTCCTGTAGCAAAAGAAATCCGAGGATACATTCCAGTGTTTATATTTCTCTCTTCTCTGAGAAATGACACCAGTATTTCACTGGCCATTCCTCTACTGAGACTGGCTGAAGAAACTCTTGGAAGTGGAGGCTGGAAGGAATGCAGAAATGGAGAAATGGGATAAATGGTATTTGGAGCCGTTGAATAATGACAGCATTTGAGATCTTATGAGGTGCAGACTGAGTTCCACTAACTCCACTGAATAGTCTGGATTTATACATTGTAGCAAAATCAGAAGCTATTTCTTTAGATTTTAACCAAGAAGATATCCATCTTGCTGCTGTACCACCACATGCTGCTCCTGACAGCTCATCTGAACTGACGTTCCATCTCACCTTCATACCACTGAGGGCTGGGATAGTGTTATTTTTGCTCCTAGACATGCTGATTGGTCTTTGGTATTTGCAAGTGTAACTGGATAGCTCATCTTCAGTTCCAACAGGAACGCAGTTCCAGTCAAACCTTACTGCAGGATTTGATGCCCTGAGTCTCAGTACCTACACAGCTCCCTCTGCCCTTGGTGCAGAATCAGCTCCACACAGGTCACAGTGAGATAAAACCAATAATAAACCCATGTCTTTTTCTCCTAAACGGGTAGTCTTTGACAATGAATGGTAACACTCTGCTATGGATGTGATGCAGCCAAGGAAATTGTCAAGAAAGTGTCTTTGAAAGATATTTTCCCTTTTAATAGCTCAGTCGTCGTTTTGTCTCCAACTGCTGAGGACACTGGGCAATGGTAAAAAATCGAAACACAGAATAGAGAAGATGTTCCCACTTAGTGGTGAAAAACATCAGATTGACAGACACTGAAACCAAGCTCTTGAGCTCACAAGTGAAGAAATCCAGCACGGGCAGTGCCTTACACAACCTCCCTCCCCATTGCCTGACACTCCTGGCTCCAGAATGGATGCCTGGTGAGATGAGGAGGTGAGGTTCTCTCTGTTTAGGGAGGGACTCAGATGCAGCACACAGAAATGACTCACTCCCATTCTTGCCATGGGACAGAGCAGAACTGAAAACAGCCCTGGATGTGTTAGTAACTTGCCCTAAACATGGACCACTGTCTCTGGCATCGACGCTCACTCCAGGTGTGCCTTCAGACTCTCCCATTTAACACTAGCCTGCCGGAACACTAGAAAATGGATTGGGAACAGTCACACAAGTCATATAGCCCACCAAGTGGCTGTCAGATGAAAGCTTCATTCTTACTATTAGTGTGACTTATGCATACTCTTTGTCCCCTCACCTTGCCATTATTTGTTGTGATATTGACAATTTCCAGTTAAAGAGAAGACGCTAAGGCTGCAACACAGATACAAGTCAGAAACGAGGCAGTAAGGCACACCCATCCCTGAGAATGTTGTCTCGAGAGCAGGGGTTCCTCTTCCCAACACAAAGGTGGCAAAGCCAGTTCAGAAAACACTAGGAAGATAAAGATATTTCAGATAACATAATTGTAGTTATAACTGCAGAGTCTAGCTTATAAACTAGAGTTGTTTAAGGACTCCAGGTTAGGCGATCTTGATGGAGGAGCAAAAAGCCTTTCTTCATCTTTATGTCAAAAGAAGGTGACCTTAACAGAAGGCTACTGAGATTGGTCGGAATGGAAAGATTTACACTGTTCTGGGCAGACTGCTAGACATGAAATCTGTTTTCTACATCCAGGAGTAGAAGGAACGTGCCTGTGGTGACCCAAGGACAGAGTCCTGCTCCACGCTGAACAGTCTGGGCAGGTGGACAGCAGTCAGGCTCATCTGTAGAAGAGCGGTCTTAATGTGAGAAAAGCCTTTTATAAGAGAGGATGCCACAACAGAGTCTACCAAAATTCAGGACTAGGATAGACAAGCTGTGCGGTATCTCTCTGCCATTAACACTCGAAGTACATAAACGTCAGTTCCCTCGGTGGAGAGACAGAAAGATACATCAGCCAGCAATAAACAGATGGCAAAATTGCTGCGAGAGACAATTAAAGCAAGGGTCCAAAATGAGTTTGAGACATAAAAGAAGAATTAAGACAACTGAATAGTTCTATGCAGAAATGATACAAATAACGACCTAAGAAAGTGAGTTAAAATAATCCTAAAAAAAACAGGCTGTCTAATACAGCTGTAGCTCAGTGTACATCCGTTTTGTGTTCCTAGCACTCTAGCTACAAAGCACTTTGACATATTTGTATAAATAACAATCAATGCAGCATGACCCATGTATACTGAAATAACAAAAAACCACTACACAAAATAATTACAATTCTGGAAAATCCATTTCTTTGATGGGAGTTAAGATTGTGGCTGTTTTCTCCATATTTTGGCTTTGGTGCAGAGCAAATGGTTCCAAAAGAGATTTTTCTGAGTGGGTGACACTACACAGCACATGGAAATGACTTAAGTCAGCAGTCACACTGCATTAAAACAGAAAATTTGCATTAAAAATACAGCTAAATGATATACTCTTGAGTATTTTACTTGGTTTTTTTTTTTTTTTCAGCATGGAGTTCAAAAGGAACTTTCATTTTCTGTGAAGCCTGGTACTTGAAACAATAGCCAGAATTACCCGAATTGCTTCTCTCTTTGCACCAAAAGACAGAGCTTTAAAATAACGCCTTAGAATTGTTTACTGTTTGGACTAATGATGTCACTCTCTTCCTTTTCAGATGGATTTGCACAACTGAAAGCTATCAGAATCTGCATTAAAAACACGGTGTGTTTTCTGCTGCCTGGTTTCTACACATGACACTAATGAAGAGCACACAAAATTAAGGAACAGAAACATTGGAATTCTACCATCGTAAACAAATTACATATTTGGTGTTTACTGTCTGTCCTTCAGGCTTTTGTTGAGTCTAGAAAGCATTATTTTGTGTGATTTTTTCAAAATAATATTTTTCACCTCCTAAGGATCAACTAAGACAATATCTTACACTCCACAAAGAGAGAACCTGGCTGACTGGCTAAAACCTGCATGGACTGTAGGAAGAATTGTGAGAAAAGGAGCTTCCCTCTGCCAGATTCCCCCAAGAAGGCAGAAAGCTGGGAAAAATACAAGAAAGAGAAAACCAAGTAGAATTTCATGCTGCTGCAAGCTGGGTTAGACATAGGTACTGTGCCCTGTTAGAGCCAGGAAAACGTGTGTTTCCAGGTAATGCAGGCTTCTAAAGTGTGAAGCCTCAGACTGAGTATTCAGGTTCAGATATATGAATTCAGGTCCAGTTTGGAATAAACAGCACGTGAAATACTGGGAGTAAACAGAATTTTAAGCCCTTGCTGCTTTCTGGGGTTGCTTTCATGTGGCACATGTTAGTGGCCACAAGAGGTTTAAATATGGGTTGGGAGCTCTGACGCCTTTCTCTTCATACCTGAATCGTCCCCCAAAATAACTGTTGGGAGCATCTCATAGCTTAAGTCCTCAAGAGTCTCCAGTCCTCTGGATTATCTCTTACACAGAGGGCTATCAGTTCAGGTCCTCTATCCTGCTCTACAAGATGACAGAGTGACAGAACAAACCAAGCCTCCGTTTTCATGTTGTCAGCCCTCATCTTTTGGATGCCTCTGAAAGCTCTGGGACTGTAAGAGGTTGGGATCTATGCTGCTAGCTGAACTTGGTGCATCAACCAGCTTCTAGTGGAATTCAAGGCAAGTAACAAGTTTCTTTCAGCTAAATTCCAGTTTCAGCTAAACACCTGATATTTCATTCAGGTGCCGCTCTTGAGTATTCAACACTTGGTGGAAAGCAATTAGTTCCCAGTGTTTGGTGATACCCTTCTTCTCCTATACATTTTATGTAACTATCTGACATTAAGCTGTCACAATCTGCTACAGTTGCTGAACTCTGTATTAAATATGATGCACAGTACTACACAGTGTGGGTGGACAACATAATCGGGCATCCTCAAAGGCACCTAAATCTGCAAGCAACCTACATACTGTGCCTGCATAAGAGGATATATTACAGTTGATCGTGACAAGAGCTTCGCTTCTGAAAACACTTTCGAAAAACATCATTGGAATTTTTAACCCATGCATCCTTTTTTGTACCAGGGACCCCTTCTTCCATTTGATCTTCCACCTACCATCTGCTCTATCACCACCTGGTACCTATGGCATAGTTGTGTTTGCAAGGATTGGGACAGGGGGAAATTAGGCTTTTCATGTGTAGTACTTAGAGGATTTTTTTTAAGTAAATGAAACAAACCTGATTTTGTGTGTCTGTGTGTGTGCAGCTAAAGATAAAAAGGCTTGGCGATAAGATTGCTTTTGTGACTTGAGCAGGGTAACTTCTCCACTCAAATGTCACAGCTGAAGAACAGTCTGGAGGAAAAAATGCTCCAGCTACTGATCTTCATTTCCAAGGCATAAAGCTCAGTCCTTTGATATCTTTCCCCTTCCACTATTTAGAAATGAGAGCTTGGCTTTCTTAATTTCCGGGGATTTAACTCTATAGGTGACATTCCTTGTGCCTTATTTTATATTGAAGTTAATCAAGATTTCATCACAGAGCAGAGTTTAAGATTTGGCTGTTGACTAATCTAAAGATAAGAAAACCCATTGTACTAACAAATTTTTAGCATCATGAAAAGTTCCCAGAAAAATTCCCAGAAAATTTGAAACATCAGTTGTACCACCCAAAGCCAATAAATACATGGATTATTGCAAGGTAATAGGCTTCTGCTCATCAACTATCTATAAACCTGTTCAAACTTTAGCATAAATAGTCATTTTGATGACAATGGGACTGTTTCAAGGGACAAACCTAAGCTTTAATACAAGTGTTAGCAGGATTATGGCTATAAATTTCAATCCTACATTGCCTTGTGGAAGGTCACTGCATTTCTGTGATAGACAGACTCATCAGAGCACAGACAAGCACAGGCTGTCTCCATGGCTTTCTCAGTAAATTCTATATTCTGAGATATTTTTTCTGCCATTAAGGTATACTGTAAAGTTTTGTGCTAAATTAGTATATTCTATGCTTACCTGTACCATTGAGAAAATTATTTCAGGTTTTCATTTTATTTCCTTCCTAGAATATTTTGAAAAATATTAACAAACATTTGCTAGGTGACATGCAAACCCTAATGCTACAGTAATTACAATATTTACTTGCCAGATACCTCCAAGAAAAAAAGCCAACATCATTTCAGATAATATCTTTAAAGAAATCCCTTTTCACTTTTTTCCTCCTCCCTCTCTGCTTCACTAGCTGAAAAGCCAATAAAAAAATTCTCCACCCTCTACATAGTTAAGAACAAGATCTGTGTGCATTTCTCCTAGGCATGTTTTGAGACCCAGAAGGGGATGAAAGTGGTTAATGTGCAACGAGAATCTTAATCTCAGACACAAGGCTGTACCTTTCCATTCACCTTGCTGATATGCTGCAAGCTAAATACTAATTTTTTTGATCAATTTAAGTGCAGCCTGGGGAGAAGAAACAGTTAAAGAAATGCCTCAAGTACACTTGCATCCAGCTAATCAGACTTTGTGTGCATCTACAAATGGTACAGAACTGAAATCAATCATTGATAATGAAACCACAAATGAAAAATGGACTGAAGACTCCTTTCCAGGATTAGAAATACTGTGCACAATTTACGTTACATATGCTGTGATCATTTCAGTGGGTCTCCTTGGAAATGCTATCCTCATCAAAGTCTTTTTCAAGATCAAATCAATGCAGACGGTTCCAAACATCTTCATCACCAGCCTGGCATTTGGAGACCTCCTGCTTTTATTAACTTGTGTGCCTGTAGATGCAACACGTTATATTGTGGATACCTGGGTCTTCGGAAGAATTGGGTGCAAGCTGCTGTCTTTTATCCAGTTGACTTCAGTCGGAGTGTCAGTGTTTACCCTGACTGTTCTCAGTGCTGACAGGTGGGTCTGATGTGACTGATTTGCCAGGAGATACCGCAGGTGTGAACTTAGAAGTGAATAAATGAGCAGAAATTATCATTTTGCACAATATGAAATGGCACATAGTAATAGACTAAAAAAAAAACAAGCCAAAAAACCAACCAACAATCACCCTTCCATTTAATTTTAAAGTGCGTGTTAGAAAAATTGGAGCAGTTCTTTTTAATGGAGTGAAGCGAGAAACACTCTGTAAATCTTTTGACCTTGTATTAGCTTGAAGTAGAGTGCAGGGCTTTTATTCTTAACTGCACAGAAAGGGGAAATCGCTTAAGGCAGGGAAAAGACAGTATATTGGTGCTACCTAGTGGTGCACTAAAGTAGTCGGGGAAGATGAAAAATAAAACTGTGTAGATGACTGAGTGGAAATCCTTTGTCCTATGCACTGAGTGAGGCTTTAAAATCCTAGAAAGTAAAAGACTGACATTTGGGGTAAAAAGCCAAAAGAAAACACAGAATTGGGGGACAAAGGAATTACCCTCATGCAATACTTTAGCATTTTTCAGCTTGGTATGTGCTTAGTGTTTGAATTTGAATGTTTTATCTTACAGTTCTTAAATCTGTTCCAGAGATATTTTATCCCAGAGATCCTGAAATTAAACTTGGGTTACAATGACAGCACTGTCAATAGGGATCAGCGCTCCGATCTGACTGCTGTCAGGAGTTACTGAACAACCAGTCTTCCATGCACTTCTTTTCTGAAGGAACAAAACTAAGATGAGATTTCACTTCAATCAGCATGAGCACGTCAAGGAGTAGAAAAACCCAAAATGAGTTTTAGTGTTAAGGGAGGTTTTCATCTTGTATGCCAGCAGTTGTGGATTGTGTGTAATAGCAAGTGGTTCATGCGTCCAGAACTTAAGCAATGCTATTATTACTGTACTCAGAAAAAAACCCCAATCGGCCAACAGAGGAATGGCCACACTGGGTCAGATCAAGGGTCCACGTAGGCCAATATCAGCCTCCAGCAGTGGCAGGATAAGGACAAGAAAGGAAGACACATAGGAAGAATGAAAACCACCATCCAACACTTAGACACTAAGCCATCAGATGACCTCCTGAGCAGGTGTGGTTTCTAGCTATTTAACAACCTCAGTGGATTTCTTCTCTAGATCCTTGTTCAGTCTCTTCTTGAACTTGCATAAACAACTTTTTTTTTTGCTTTGCACGTGGCTTCCTTTGATGGTCCTGGCTGTTGTGCCAGAAGAGACAGTGATCCCTATCCACCTCTCCAGGCTATTCGTGTTATATATGCTATATTCCATCCTTTGTATAGGGGGTTGTTATATATGTTATATTCCATCCCTAGTGTGGGGGGTTTTTTGAGTTAAGGTGTGCAGAGCAGCACATGGTGTTCAAGAGCCACGTGAACCAGAGATACAGGGAATTCCACAATAGTCTCTTTTGCTCTCCATTGTTTTCCTAATAATTCCTGACATTTTGCTTTTTTGTTGCTTGTTTGTTTGTCTGTTTGTTTTTTAGGGTTTGGTGTGGTTTTTTAACTGGTGTGGTTTTTTTACTACTGCTGAATATCAAGCTTATGCTTGCACTAAACTATCTATCATAGCTCCAACGTCTTGGTGCTGTAGGATGTCAATTCAGAATCCATCACGGACTAGATGACCTTTAAAGGTCCCTTCCAACCCCAACTGTTCTATGATTCTATGATTTAGATGCTTCTGTGTTTGATTCTTCACGGTAGCTGTTAAAATACTCAGTGCCACATTTTCACAGGGTAACTATATGGTAAACACTCTAACAAAGCTCAGAGCATCAGTCATGTGTGCAATGCCAGATTACTATTTTCCAGTATGCTAGAAGAGCTCTAAGTCAATAAAAATGGTATTTATTTGATAAAGAGCAGTCCAGCTTGCAGTGTTCTATTTAAATTTGCCTAGAGGAGAAAAAGATCAGATCCTCAGGTTGTGCAAAATGGTAAAACTAAGCTCTCTTATCCTCTGGATCCTTTTTCACTGCCTTTCCTTTTATGCCAGGCTTGTGCCTCCTTGGAGGGGATCTCTTCTTTCTGCATCATCGAGAGCCCTTGATACTTTGGGAGCAGGTTCCTGTGCTCCATCCACCTTTGTGGCAGTTGCTCCTTTTTCCATGTCCCATTTCCACACAGATTTTCGCACATCTATAAGATTTACCCAGATTTTTCTCATACGTCTGACTCAGGCCACATGCTGCAGAATCGCAGCCATGAATCAACAGCAGTGTTAGCTTCTCTTTTATAAATGTTAATGAATGCTGGAGTATTACTTTGAGTCAGATCACGGCACTCAGCTGGGATCTGAAGAACATGGAAGAAAGGAGGGGTGTGCATGCTTGGTTTCATGTGTTTATCAAATAGTTGACCTGTTTCATCCCTTTACCAGTTTTGCATGCTAATTCCCTCATTTACCTTTCCAGGCAGTGCCATAAAAATAGGAAAGATTATTACCTTTCCTGATCCTTATCCAAACAGTAGGAGTCATCTTTCCTTAGGAAGGCTTTAATGAGAAGTCCTGCCAGCCAATTCTTTAAAATACATGCTTAAAATTAACTTCTACATTTCCATCTTAATTACAAAGAGCTAGTATATATTTTCATTTCCAAGACGAGTCTACCACCCCTAGTTTAGTGAGAACCGAGCTGGTTTTATCCTAAAGAAGTCTGCATAGTCAGTACTTGCATTATTTCTGTATGTATTCTGACAACGATGTTGCTTGGTTTTAGGTACAGAGCCATCGTGAAGCCCTTGGAACTGCAGACTTCGGACGCGCTCCTGAGGACTTGCTGTAAAGCTGGCTGTGTTTGGATTGTCTCCATGATACTTGCTATCCCAGAGGCTGTTTTTTCAGATTTGTATTCTTTCAGCAATCCTGAGAAAAATGTAACTTTTGAGGCATGTGCACCCTATCCCGTATCTGAGAAGATCCTGCAGGAAGCTCACTCCCTGGTTTGCTTCTTAGTGTTCTATATTGTACCCTTAGCTGTCATTTCCGTTTACTATTTTCTTATTGCCAGAACTTTATATAAAAGTACTTCCAACATGCCAGCAGAAGAACATGGTCATGCCCGTAAGCAGGTAAGCGACCGTCAAGCGCTAAAGTGTCCAATTTTCCAATATCTATCATGTGATTAGGTCTGAATTCTTGAGTGTACAACTTTTACCTGAAACAGAGTAAAAAGCTCCATAAACTCAGCCCATATTAGCAATCCAAATTCAGTTATGCACTTAATCATGTGCTCATGACTCATTAATCTCATTGTGAGGGTGCATGCTTTCCTAAGGGGGGATGGGGTTTGTTGCTCTCTATTATGACCCTATTAAACTCAGGAGTTAAAACATTGAATTGTAAACACCGAGACCTCATCCATGTGAGCTGACACATTAACTACTGAACTTTCAAATCCCAGTCTAGATGAGATTGCCACATCGTTTATAATGGAAGGGGAATGTGCTCTGCACTGGAAATACTTTGCTAAGGAATTATGAAACAGATTTTTTTTTTCTGTTGGTTTCTCGGTTTCATACAATCATAGAATAGTTCTTTCTGGTTGGAAGAGACCTTTAAGATCATTAAGTCCAACCGTTAACCCAGCACTGCCAGGTCACCACTAAACCATGTCCCTCAGTGCCACATCTACACGGCTTTTACATGGTTTGGTTTTGTCCATTTTGCCTTTTTGATTACTAATGCATTTAGGCTTCTGTAAAAATCAGCTCCAACTACATAAACATGTTACTAATTGCTATTAATACCAGCTATGCATTATTTTCTTGTAGATTGAATCCCGCAAGAGAGTTGCAAAAACAGTGCTGGTGCTTGTTGCTTTGTTTGCCTTTTGCTGGTTGCCCAACCACATCCTCTACCTATACCGCTCTTTTACATACCATGCTTCTGTAGATGCTTCCACCTTTCATCTGATAGCGACTATTTTCTCCCGTGCCTTGGCCTTCAGCAATTCCTGCGTCAATCCTTTTGCTCTTTACTGGCTGAGTAAAAGTTTCCGGCAACATTTTAAAAAGCAAGTCTCGTGCTGCAAGGCAACCTTTCGTACAAAGCCTCCCAGCGCTACCCACAGTAATACGCCTACCAGAGCCCTGTCAGTCACGGGCAGTACGCACGGCTCAGAGATCAGTGTAACACTGCTAACAGATTACAGCATCACAAAAGAAGAGGAAAGCGTTTAGTCCGTCTGGGATGAAGGAGGACAGAAACTGAGCCTTTGCAATCAAGTTGCTACTACCAGGATCCTGGAAAGAGTTGCCATGCCTTGTCCTGTCTGTGGAAGAGTTTTCCTTGGGAGTTCCTCAATTTTAAATGCACAATAAAGAAATCAAACTGTGGCAGAACAAGCTGCAACAGCTGAACTTCCCAGCATAAGCTCAAAGGGGTTGTTCATGTTCCCAAGCATGAACATGGATCCCTAACTCGAATTCCTGGATGAGGCAGGACAGGAGTCAACAGAGTTGGTGTGAGAACTGGCCGTGAGGATGGATTTGTTTCGGTGACTTGTTCTTTGACTTGTGACGGAGAGCTCCCTCTTAGATCTACAGCAAGCAAGAAAAACCATGTGTCTTCATAACACCATCAACCAGGCAGATTTTTTATTTATTTCTTTTCTTGTCCTGAATGTTAAAAATTGGTAAATGCATCAGAAGGCATGCTAAAATGAAAGAAAGCTAAGATTTGTAGTATGGTGTAGGAAAAACGAAAAAGCATTATAAGCCAGATCCCCACCAGCCTTTGCTCAGTCAGTGACTTGGAAACTCTGGGTAAGAGCTGACTGCTGTGTGAAGAGATGCTCTTCTCAGTTCCTAAGGAAGTCCAGGGAACCTGCAGGTGATCGGCTCTCTTAAAAAGCTATTATCATCTTTAACTACACTTGTAAAATTGTTTGTGATCTACGCGTAAAACATCTCAACAGTGCAGAGCTCTGTATTGTTATAGTGATTTAACATCAAGGAATTGGGGTGGATCTGTACCAGGGCTTTAGTTTGGATTTACAGCACACTTTTGAAGCAAACTGCTCAAATGTCGCCTCCTGCCTTCCTTGTCTCTGTCTCCCAGAGTGCTCTTGAGGGTACAACCTGGATTCCTCTCAGATGAAACTGTGTGTCCAGTCCATGGAACCAGACTAGAGCAAGTATGGAGCAAAGCCCCCAAAACTGTAGAGCATGGTGAGTCAGACCAACCATTTCCCTCCACAGATCTGCTCGTGTTGCAGCATATATGGTCATAACTGAGTGGTCTGCATATTTTCAAGGACGCTGGGAGAGCTGGATTCTTTTTTTTTTCTATTCTTCGAGTTATTCCAGTAGTATCCTTTTTTAATATTGGGATAGACTACCTTCATGAGATAGGCCTCCTAATCTCAAATCCACTGGTTTCATGACTCTGCATGCAGAGGCAAGTCAAGGACAGCCTATCACGGGCAGCCTGTGTATCCCTACAAAAGCCCAGCAGCACTGCTGGCAGGGACCATCTTCCCGTCAGGAAATATAGGGGGCACGTCTTCCTACCCCATGCTATAAAAACGTTGAATGACACATATTTTTATGAAGTTTGGGGATCCTGAGCCAAAATTTTCTTCAGTGAGAGCTGGTGATAGAAAACACAACAGATTTTCCATTGCTTAAACCAAGGGACTTCTATCTCAAAAAATAATTTGTTCATTAAAGCATAGGAAGAGAGGTTACAACTACATGAATTAAACAAAATAGTGCTGTCTGTCACAGAAGTTTGAATTCTAACTAACCCTTGAAGATACAACAGAGCCCAAACCACCCATCCACGTGCTGTTATTTGAGTTCATTATGAGATGCAGAAAATCTGTTTGCAGTCTCTCTATGCTGACTGCCCTGATCAGAACAATAAAACCAAACTATAAATCCCAAGGGCATTGGAATACAACCTCTGTTGTCATCTTAAATCAGTTTTGCCCTTATTTTACTGCACTCTTCATGTTACAAGCTGCAAGGCTATAAGCACTAATTTTCAAATGGATTCTCCCTTTTTATTGTACCAGTTGTACACCAGGATAGCGCCACTGACATTAATGGAGATATAACAGCACACAAATAACCGCGATGGCAAAGCAGGCTCTAGAGACCTTATTTTACTTTCTTTGTCTCAATACAACACATTCCCTGGCAGTGAGCTATCTACAAATATAACAAACAAATTGCACTGATATTTTCCCCTTCTCTTTTTTTTTTCTTAATGGAGCTGCAGGGTGAGACTGAAGTAAGCAAATAAAGCCTACACACTTTCAAACTACTTCTGCCTTCCTGGATCTTGCTATAGGGAATTCGAAACAAAAGAAAAATCAACAAACATTACAGTTCCTTATATCATTCTTTATCCTAGCTTATTGAAGCCTTTGGAAAACAACTCTATCACGTTTCTGGACTTCACAATTTGTCTCTGTTGGAGACAATTTTCCCCTTGCAAAGTCCTTGGCTACACCTCACAGGAGCCCTCAAAAACAACTTTCCTAATTCACCATTTTCCTTGCTTTGCATGCAGCTATTTTTTGCTTGTGTAACTACTCCTCTAACTGGCCGGCCTATCTATTGCTACTACATCCTGTTACAAAATTAGTGGTTTTACTATATGCTGCACATGTTTTGGTTAAAGACTGGCATCATTTCAAGCCATAATTTAATAATTCTATGTACTTTATGCTTTTATAATTCTGTACTTTCAAACCTTTGTGGCATGTTGTAAAGCAGTGATATATTGCTCAGCGTTTATTTTTATCTAAACAATCTGTTATTATTAATTCCATCTATTCCCCCAATATAATTATCACAAAATGTCTCTGTGTGATTATAACTGGATTTAGGGGAAAAGGGTTGTTTCCTTTACAATCTTTTCTCAGTGTTCAAAAACCCCCGTTCTTTCTCCCTTAGGTAATACAAGTGTAATTCTAAAAGAGCACAGGGGAATAATGTCTATTTACAGAAATATTGAGTGTTATTTAGCAAAGCACTGGCATGAATAATTAAGGTTTTACAATTTATATCCACAATGAAGGAACAGGTAGAAAAAAGGCACAAAATACTGAAAGGCAAGACTCCATCAAAGGTCTTGTTCATGTGGAGTCTCACTAAGTAAATACAATTTCTAGGGTGTACCTTTCCAGAGTTTGTTTTGTGAATGAGATGTACACATGAACAGCTTTAATACATACAAATGTAACAATTAATGTTAGCATTAGCAACAGGTTTAGTACCGGTACTCTCATTTGTGCTGTCACTACAAGATGCTGGTTTCGTTTTTTAAAAAAAATCCACAAAAATGAACAAAACCATGTCAAAGCATGGCTGCAGTGTAATAGGCTGCATCTCCCGCAAATGGAACAGAGTTTTACAGTCTGTGATGCAATTATAGCCCTTTTAGAGCTCACCCTCCTGTTTTTATAGAAAGTATTGTTTTATTTTACATAGTTAAATACGGGCTGCCTGCTGACACTCATGTGTTTCCGTGAAGAAATTTACAATTAAAGAAAAAAAGGAAGTTACACACAGCTAAAGCACTCAAGTTTCAATCAGTGGTTCTTAAAAAAAAACAAACCCAGGTTCTAATGAGGGTTTAGTTATGGGCTCTGCCACAGATGGTCCCCTGTGCAAGCTGAACTGGAATTTCCTTTGTCAGCATAGGAAAGGATATGGAGATTTGATAGATGTGATATATATGAGATAGATATGAGTGCATCCAGATGTGCTCTCTGTTGGAGACCAATTTTCAACATCCAGATGTGCTCATCTGGATCTAGTCCTGTCATTTTTCGCCCCATGAAGACTCCTCTTCACTAGCTGTAACAGCTACAGGCCCCAACCCCATGGAAAGCGCAAAGAGGAGTAACCGCTCTATACTTAATCACCAGTTACTGCCTCTTTGATTTAACATAACAAAGCATCTTAAGAAAAGGGTGTTAACTCTTTACCTAATTATTACCTGGTGAAGTGCTGGTTCCCCTCTAACAGATAGCAAAATACCACTTTCAAAAAACACGATTTTGGTACTTTTAGTAGGTGGTATCTCTAGACCAATAATCAACTCTGATGAACCAAGACTGCCATTTATCACACAGGAGACTCTGCCACAGATACAAAAACATCTCGCTAAACCCTCTTTTTAATATTTGAGATATTTTGTCAGGATTTAAAATGCCATTTCTTGACAGCTTACACTGCTCTGAGTTGTGTGACACTTGAGCTCTTTGCACCATCCCCAAACATGCAACTTGTAGCAGTGCTCGTGCAGCCGTGAATTATATCATTGCAAGGATGTGAATGAGAGGAAAGCAGTCCTGACCCCCCGAATGACGAGTTTCCAGTCGAATAGCTCCCTGAGCTGGCTCACTGTGCAGTCTTTACTGAAGAGCAAGAGAGCAGATGGAGATGACACGGTAAGAAGCTGTGCTGCAGTAGCTGCTGTCACACATGCTGGTATCTGTGGAAAGTGTCAGGGAATTTGAGGTAGTTTGTCCTCATAGTTACATCAGAGTGTGCAGATCGGATTTACCACGCACAAGCCCCGCCGCACACAAGCACGCTCTCACTTCCACCGGATTGAGGTTAAATTTGGATCTCCTACTTCCCAGGACAGTGTCTCAGTGATTTGCTGTCAGCAGAACTGCACGCCAGAGAAATCTGTACTGCTGAGCAGACTTTGCTACATTTACTCAGGCTAGGAATAGAAAAAAGTCTGCCAAAATAAAATAAGCAGTTTAAGACTTAAATTGTATCACTCTTACAATGTTTAAGTCTATGATTATCTTACTTCCAAACATATATCCAATTCCAATTTTTTAAAGTAAGCAAAGTTTATGTTAAGCCTCTCCTGCACCTCACCAAAATCCAATACCTACTTAAGAGCTAAAACAAATCTCTCTTAAGCTGTTAGCTTATAAGTGATCACAAAACAATCTTTGGATGACTATTGTAATAGCCCTGCCAAGAGAAAATTCTTGATGCATGAAATATGTCATTAACTAGGCTGGATATTATTTGTGAGGCAGCCAAAAGTTACTAGAAGTCTGTATTTATATCCTCAGCAATTGCATCTGACGGTCTGTTGGCCAGCCAGTTAGCTGATGTCTGTCTTTCCCTAGAAAGCTTCACAAGCTCAGGATTGTGTCTTTGATTTTATTATTATTCCAGTCTGTATGACAGTAAAGATGTATTTGTTCCTGGAATACTCATTTCCAGAAAACTTCTATGCTGAATATAATTTTAATTTCTGAGTGGAAAGATTGCTTTGCCACTGGCAACCAGCCACTGCAAGCTTTGATGGGGCTCTTCAGCTAAATTTCCATTTAAAGCACTGTTTTAATACCCGGGGTTTATAGCTCTGGGTTATATTTAGCAAAACAAAATCTGAGCAGCGTGCTTCTTCATCCGCTGTGTAAAAATACATACTTTAGCCATTAAATTTGGTTTTGATGCAGCACTATCTGGACTACATTGTGAAAACCACTAGATGGCACTGAATGAAGGTCTTTTAGAACTGAATCGACTAAGAAAATTGTATTTGGAATATTTAAGTATCCCCTACATTGATTAATAATTAATTGCGGACTTCATTAATGCAAACCAACTCAAAGTTTAGAAGACAAGCCTCATCCTTGCATTGTACCAACATTATCAACCCTTTCCATAGGCAGCGCAAAAGCTGTAGCTGGACACCCTGAGCCTTTCTCAGCCCTGTCTAGCGGAAAGCAGGTACTTGTGCCACCCAAGTAGATGTAAGAGTGGCTCCTTTTCTGCAGGAAGTTTAGTTGTTCAAACCACTTGCACCAGAAACCCGTGCTAAGGGAGGAGCAAGAACCAATGTGATTTTCTGTCATTCAGCATGTAATTTTTGTGTCATCTACCTTTTTTGGTTTTGTCTCTGCCTCTAGTAGGATAGAAAACAGACTTTCAGTGTCAGTGACAGATTATGGCCTTCAAAGCACCTCAACTGGCAGCAGCAACTTGACTGTTCAGTGCTGTCCAAGGCATGAGAAAAGCATTGCAGGAGGCAGTACTTTCAGTGCTTCATACCCCTTAGCAGGCTTTTATTTTATCATGGAAGACTGAAACATTCTCCAAGCAAGGCCGATCTAGGCACGGCCCTTTGCTCACAGCAGGCCCAGAAGGGTCTTCAAGCCTAGGGCCTCGAGGCCAGCCGCCATCAAGCTACGGCCCTGCCTGTGGTAAAACCGAGCTGCAGCCTGAGGGAAAGGGGCGAGGCCAGCTTGGGGCAGCGACGGCGGAGACTGACAACGGAGGGCCTTTGTCCCGGCCCAGCCCAGCCCGCGCCCCTCCGCCCAGAAGCTTCGCCGTCACCGCAGGGCCTCGGCCCGCCCAGAGGCGGGAAAGCAAGCCCCGCCCCCTGCCGGCCCACTGCCGGAAGAGCCTCCTTCCCTCCTTCCCATTGGCTCCGCTTCTCTCCACGTGACCAGCCAGCCCGCGGCTCAGTGGCTGCGCCGCGGAGAGGGGCGGGAGAGCGGAAACAGCCCCGCGAGGGGGGCGGGGCACTTCCGCTCCTGCGTGCTGCGGGGCTCGGCGACGGCCACCGGCCGCGTGAGG
>VZZY01023505.1:254231-346300 GCA_013400335.1 Eurystomus gularis
CCTGGCTGCGGCCCGCTGTGGGGGAGCGCCTCCCGCCGCCCGCGCAGCGCCGTGGGGCAGCCCTTGCCCCGTGGCGTGCCGAAGTTTCCCCGAGGAAGGGCGAGCTTGAAGAACAGTCGATGTTGGGTCTCTCCCCACGGAGGTGCCTCACTTGTCAGGATGCAGCCAGACAGATGATGGTGTGAAGTGTCGGTAGTACCGAAACACTCCTTTTCACAGGCAAAACCGCAGCAGCTGGCGTTGTCTCCCATCTGTAACCTTATCGGCTGCTTTCTGCTCTTCTGTCGTGAAGAGCTGGTTGGCTTTTCTCCTTGGCTGTGAATCTGTAGAATTGCTCGGGCCTGGCGTGAAGTCACAGTTATATTTGTGGATCTTAACAAATCGGCATTGCCTTTGAGGTGTTTAGGTTTCTTGGTCACAGGAGCTGTGGGAATCTTTGTGTTTCTGGTGGCAGTGAAGAATTGAACTGGTCTCTTGGGAGGTATAGGTGAAAATGGAGCAGTGTGTCCCTCTTCTATTATTATTATCTGAAAACCATGCGTATCTTACTCTTTATCCTTAGCTCTTGGAGATGCACTTGAAAATGGAAGTGTGTTTGGCATAGATGCATTCCACACAATGGAAACGTAGCAGTTTTTAATCTTTTTAATAAATATTTTAAGTGTAAAAAGTTAGCTTGCATTAACAACGTGGTTCTTCAAGGTGAGAGGAGACATAATGTGTTGAGCCAATCTAGTGATCTGCACGTGAAGTAGTTTTGTTACTCTATAACAATGAATGAGGGCAGTTGCTTAATTTAGAAGCGTTAAAACATTTTATAACATATGCTTGATAAATATAATGTGCCATTTCTTATTTGTGACTCTGAATTCAATGCAATTCAGAGAATCTGAGTGGGAGAGAAGCCTGTCGTGCCAGGTTTATATGTGTGTAAACCTACTAAGGGGTCCATGTAGCAGATGGCTTACGGGGGGGTAAAAACCTGTGAAAAATCCAGACTTGCAAAGTGGAGCAGTGCAGAGCTGAGTATCCCTGGCTCCCTGTGGAGTCCTATGTCCAGTAAGCTCAGTGACTTCTTTTAAAAGGGTTCTTCTTTTTTCCTTCTCTTCCCTCCCATTTGTGTCAGCTGTTTTAAAAAAGTTATTGCCTCTTCTCAGGAGCATTTGTCTTTCCTAAATGCCAGTCCAGTAAGGACTGGGCAGATTATACAGGAACGTGTCACATTAAAATATGACACGGTAGAAGTTGGTAAAGAATCAGTTTGAAGTACCATGTGTCACTGAGCTAGATACCATAATATCTCAGGTTACTTCATTTTGATGATGGTTATTCAACAGAATGTTGTATCAAAATAGATTTAAGAGATGTCAGGAGCCAGAAGTTGTAGTTATTTCACTACTTGGTGAGCAGTAATGAAATTCCTTATCTCTGTTCTCTGACAAAAGATTTTAAATATTCTAACTGGTCTAAGTAATCGTCATCTACAGACTAGTGTTGCAGTGCTACTCTGCTTTGGGAATAGAGTGTCTGCTAACTTCTGCTAAAGCTTGTTTCAAAGCAGTGCAAAACGTTAAAGCTGTTAACTGCTAACATCCCGCAGAAAAACTTGGAGACAGTCAAACAATAAAAGTGATTGCGACTTCATGTCTTATTTAATTTTTTTTTTCCAATGGTACTGTATTGAAGAGTGCCAACTTTTTATAGTCCTTCATAGACATAGCACAAAATCACATGTTGAATTCATCTGCCGTCCTTCATCACTTGCTATGAACAAGCAGGCGTTGGATGTCTTCTGTAAGCATAGGGTGTCTGTTCTTCATTTGGGTAATCTATTCCTTTCCGTTTCAGTGTCACCAGTTGTTAATGACATGCTAGCATGTCCTGTGGTATTGTATTTCTTTTCCTATAAGCTTAATTGCCCCAAACTGTACAACTGTGGGCGGGGTATGGAGCTAGAACTGATCTCTTTCTGTGATGTTCTCCAGTAGAACAGGAGCCCCAAGGATTGAAGCCCCAAGTAAGAAATCCTGTGAGTGCTTGTTTTCCATGAAGGCATGGTATGACATAAGTTCCAGTAAAAACCTTTATACTTGTATGAGTTCATTTATGCTTGCAAAAATGCTTTTTAAATTGGAGTAGTTCTAAAGGTGTATGTGGAAGATGATAGCATCGTATGGAAGAGAAGTCTTTGTTATTGACTGCCAAAATTTGATGGTCTATGGTAGTTAATTTGCTAAGAGTAAATTTAGCTTTACATGAGAATGCGTTTCCCCCTGAAGCTGAAGAATAATACTGCTGCAGGAAGGTGGCTAGTTGTTGCCAATTTAGTCACTAGTTTATCAGTAGGTTCGCTGGTGAAAATAAATAATACTGTTCACCAGGAAGTTTAAAAGCATGTGAAATTTTTTTTATTTCATAAACTGTGAAACTAGGGATTTGCTAAGGTTGCTAGTGTCAAATATAATGAGCCTGATTAGAGCAGAGAGTCTTCTTTTCTTCACTAAAGTTGGTAGTGGTCTTCTTTTCTCTTGACATTATGTCATGTCTGGAAGAGCAACCGCTTGCATTCCAGATCAAGGTGTGTTGCAAACCTTGTTTAGTGTAGAAGTTATTTCATGCTAAACTTTTAAGTTATATGGAGCTATGTGGCATCTTGTGTTGTTCATGACAAGCCTATTACTGTCAATTCCACGTTTTTGACTTGTCATAATACAAGCTTAGAGTTGAAACTTCCCAAGTTTCAAATTGGTAGAGAAGATAATGAGAATGCATTATTGTCATTGGCACTTACTGCTGGCCTTTGTGCCGCTCATAGCTTAATGACATAAGGTTTTGTTCCCTTTTGAATACAGATGAAGCAAGTGCAGCACAGGTCAGAATCAGATAAAATTTTCCAAGGTTAAGGCTCAGGTTTGGGAATAAATCATTTTAGAGTGTGTAATGTCAGAAAATACTTGATAGTGCAGTGTTGCTAGCGAAGCCAGCTATGATGTGTTGTCTCTTTGCATGTTATTGCTAGTGGCTAATATTAAAATTTACCTAGCTGGAAATACTGGGTGTAATTGGTAAGGTTTTTTGTTTTGGTCTCTAAAAGATAGGCATAGCCAATCTTATATTTTATCCAAATATAGTATCTGTCTAGAGAAGAGAAAGCTAATTACTTACCTATTAGTAGGGCATAACGTAGATTGTACAGCTTTAGAAACTGTGTTAAGATATGTCTCTGTCTAAGTTCATTATTTACTGCCTATCAACACAAATATATGTCATCTCTGAAAACGTTTCTGTGAAAGGGCAGATGCCTGCAAATGTCAGTCATTCATCAGCTGTGGATAAGTTGTTGGCTTAACTTCAGTGTCACTTTATCTCTTCAACATGGTCAGGAGAGCTTGGTTTCTATCTTTCGAGCGTATCCAGTTTATGTGGAAAGCAGAAAGTTTTGCTTGAAAAAAGGCAGAACTTGCTAAATGTTCAAAAACCTCATGTGCAGTATGGAATTATGTCAGTCTGGTTCAGGTAATGTCTGAACTGGTTGTTCTGTGTGGATGGCTTTACAAAGATTATTTTAAAACAGTTTTAATATACTGTTACGTTCTATGTTGTCAGATTAGAAAATGACCGTCATCTAACTAACATTAAAACACTTAACAAACCTGAATTTGTAGTTCTTTGAAGTTTTGGATTGATTTTTCCTAATTTCTTTTCAGATAACAGAAGATTTCCTGGCTACCTATCATGCCAACTATGGCTTCCATGCAGATGATACAGAGAGTTCATCTGCTTCTGGCACAGCAACTGAAAGCAAGCAACCAGTAAGTGCTAAACCATCAGGAGCACAACCATCAGCAAATGAGAAAGGACCACAACAAGCAGAACCAAAACAAAAGTCGGAAAAACGGAAGCTTGAGCCAGGTAAGTGACAAAGGGTTTCCCTTGGTGTAGGCTGCAGCCTTTACAGAGTGGAAACTGGCAATTGTTCAGTGTTATCATGTACAACAAAAGATACAGATTCTTCTAACACTTGCCAGAATGGTATTAAAATTGTCTAGTACTTTGTAAATATCCTCCTAAGTTTGTATACGAGATGGAAATAAAGCAAATTAAATGACCAGAGCCTTTCCCATGAGCAAGGAAAAATTTCCTTGAAATCTGATGGAATGTGAACATTGGTATATGTTTAATATACGCATAACTGAATTAAAACTCTTGTTTTTAGGATGGTTTCATGTTGAAGAAGACAGAAACACAAATGTTTATGTGACTGGTAAGTAGTGGAGATTGTTCATCTACTTTGAGCTAAAGGTGGTAAAAGACTCATGTATGTCTCCCTGAGTTCTAACATTGTCTATTCAGTCTGGCACTTGAAGCTACTTAGTTATGTTCCTGACTGCATCATGTCTTTGTGGCCTTTAAATTGCAGATGTGGGAAATTAATATAAGGGACATATTCCATGCTTTTATCTTATAGATGTGGTATTCTGAGTTGTCAGCCGACTCACTTTTTTTCTTTTTTTTAAGTAAGCTACAGCCAAGGAAAACAATTTCTGAGAGCTCCTAAGGAACAGGATAATGAGAACAAGTTTATAATAATGACTGTACTCATGACTTAATATTTTAATCTTTACGTTTTATTTGATTTTATAAATACATAATTCAATTATTAGATAAGAAGGAGGAAACAGTAAGTACAAAAAAAAACTAGGAATGGAAGGAGCAAGTAATGAGGAAGCTAAAATGAAGCTATCTGTGCATTTATTGTTATTTACCTAGTTTGGATGTTGGGGAGCTGCCTTTAGGTGCTTACATGAAGGTACATTTGGTGGTTCTGAGCAGTCACAGAAATGCACACACTTGGATTCTCAAAAATCTTGACCCAGGCTAAACTAGTATGGAACATTCACAGAATTTTCTCCTCTGTTTTGTTGTTTTTTTTTTTCTTGTCCTCAATTCAGAGTTCAGACTTTAAGAACTCCATACATTATCAGTTCATCATCATCATGCAGTTCATCAGTTCACACATCTCCAGTCTCTAGAGGTGCAGTGGAACTTGAAACTAATATTCACATAGACCATTGTGTCCACTGCGATGCTGATACCATGTATGGCACTAAAGCTCTAGATCTGTATATTATGGAGCACAGAGATGTTGCTGTAGGTTACACCTATTCAAAAGCAAAGGGGTTTTCAAAATATTGCTATGAAATAATATTTAAAAGGTAATATAAAAAAATGAGACCCAAGGGCAGTGGTTTCTTACAACATATGTAAAATTTCATCCTTAAGCTTGGTATCTTTCATTTAAAAAAACACAGTGGGATTTTTTTTTGTTCTGATGAGTTGTTTTTTTTAAATTGAACATACTTGAACCTTCTGTTTTAATTTATTTTGCAGGTTTACCCCCAGACATAACAAAAGATGAGTTTATACAAGTCATGTCAAAATGCGGTATCATTATGCGAGACCCTCAGACAGAAGAACACAAAATCAAATTGTACAAAGATAAGGAAGGAAATCTTAAAGGAGATGGCCTCTGTTGCTATCTGAAGGTCAGTGGTGCACGGAAGTGCAGTTTTCCATCCCGTTGAAGATAGTTGGGGCCACTGTTTCAGAACCATATTCAGAAAATTCTTGAGATGTCTAAAGTATAACTTAGAATTTAGGTGTCCATTTTAAAGATTTATTCCAGAAAAGTCCACTTATCTACTTGTTTACCTTGTTCATTTCCTCTTATCCACCTCCACCATCCCTCTGAAAATGTCCTTAACACCTGCTGAACATGTCTCTACATGTTCCTGGCTTGGGTGCCAGTGATTCTGAAGTGAAATGAGTGCCCTCTGACCTTTTACTTTGAAAATGTGTGGCCAAGAAAACAGAGAGACAGGAAGGAACATACCGTAGTCCTGTATTCACAGCTTTTAGCTGAGAACTGGTTAGATTCTGAATTAATCTTGCATTCTATATTAACCTATGAAAGTTTAGGTTGCAGTACTATTTCCTTCATGTGTTTCACTCGTGAATCCTTTGGGAAGTTAGTGCTTGCAAACCCAGTCTGCTTTAATTCTGCAAGAAGCACCAGGCAGTACTAAAATCAACTGCCTTGTAGCCTATGCTAGTTCTGTAATTTGAGTAGTTAGGGCTGTTCAGTGCAGGAGTGTAAAGATGGTCTCCACTCTAAAGGACTTTTAGGGAAACATTAAAAATTACTCAAGAGCTTCAACATCTGCTGTTCTTGGAAAAATGATACAAAATTTATAGAAAATCAGCCCACCGAAATATTTTTATTCTTGCTTTTAAGTTCATCAGCTTGCTTGATTATTACAGATAAGTTTCTGTGACATATTGTGTGAAACATGCAGTTGCTTTTCAGGGCATTAATCTGCTATAGCAGTGGTGAAGAAATACTGGGTTTTCATAAAGCGTTGCCAGCCGTGTGTCAAGAGTCTTGGGAGACATAGGGCATTACGGTTTTCAGTAACAGGGAATTGATTCTTAGCACAATATTCTTAATTAAATGTTATTGAAATAATTTGACTGTGCCATGTGCTTTAAAGCTTGTGCTCTGTTTTATCTCCAAATAGAGAGAATCAGTTCAACTTGCATTAAGACTTCTGGATGAGGCAGAAATTAGAGGCTACAAATTGCACGTTGAAGTTGCAAAGTTTCAACTGAAGGGGGAGTATGATGCAAGCAAAAAGAAGAAGAAATGTAAAGACTACAAGAAGAAGTTGTCTCAACAGCAGAAGTTTGTATTTTTCATTTCAGTAAAATACTGCTTGAATGTAAATGCTGTTAGTAAGGCACTGCTTTCTTTCAAAGGCAACGTTAAGAGTTATGCAAAAGTTGAAATATTACCTGACAGCGAAATAACTTAAATAATACACATTTGGAGGGGAGGAACTCCTAAACTAAATGCTGATTATTAACTTCCTCATGATGGACACATGAAAACAACACAGAGGGAACCAGGGTCCTTTTAGATGCAGAAGAAAACATTACAACTCTGGGGAGATAGAAATACTTTTTTCTCAGTGTGTGAGAGTGAGCAAGTCCTGGCGCAGGATCCAGGCTCACTTTTATAAGGTAATAACACTCTGGCTGTCCACATAGTGTTTGTACCATACTTTGCCAGTTGCAAAGGGCAAGAGATGCTAGCTTCTGTAGGAGCAAATGCTCAAATATCTCTGTAGATTCCCTCAGATGTCTCTCTGGGATATAAAATACACTGATTTTTTTAATTGTACTTAGATTCATTGCTTTTGTCACTTAAATTTTGTCTTTCTGCCTTTTGGAACTAAGAAGGTGCGGATTAAAGAAGAAAGAAGTTTGAGTATATAGGAATTTTAATGCAAGCAGCATTCCACTAGGCATTTTGAAGAGTAATGCAGAAGTATTTTGCTGTAGTTAAAGGCAGTAAAGGCTACTGGATATCTGACAATTAAAAATAGCTTGAAATGTGTCTGCCTCAAAGATACCGGTTCTTGCTGTAAGAAGTCTCCAGTGTGGAGAGAGAGAACAATGAAAATAATGAAATTGCTTTTGGCAGCGATTTGTGTGAATAAACTGAAGTCAGTTGGTGTTCCTTTTGAGTTAAGAGCTTAATTTACTTGCAAAATTAACCTCATTGGAAATCCAAGTTTTCTTCAGCTCAAGTAGCAGGTACAAGAAGGAACATAAACAAGATTTCCCCTACTATATAAGATCTTGACATTTTAAAGTGTAATTAAGATTTAAAAGTGTAAGTGAATGCATCCTTTTTTTTGTAATAGGATATGAAATAGGCATTTCTAGGAGAAGTAACGTTTTTCCTGAGAAGGCAAAGTCATAGAACAGGTTCCCTGAGTTACGTTGCTGGTTTGTGGGAAGTGACTCTACACTGGAACAAAAGGCACCTTGCAGCAATGCTTGTGTAAGACTCAAGGTGTTCTTGCATGCTTGTATAAATGAATGCAGTTAAATTCTACCTAAGGGAATAGTGGATCTGCTTTTTTACAAAATAAGTTAGAAAAAAATGCTAAAATACTGATTTATTTTTTTATTATACTTGGCAGCAGCCGGTTCCTGTATCTTGAGCTGATATTAGGAAGGAACTGAAAGTTAAAGATTATTTTTCCAGTGTTTTAAGAAAATGCTTTGATTTTAAAGATAATTTCTCAACTGCTTTGTAGAAGTGCTAAAACTGGATGATTGTGTATTTAAGAAGAATAACTTAATTCTTTGTGTCAAAATACATGTTTTAATTGATGTATTGCAAGAAATGCCAAATTAATGATTTCTTTTCAACAAATACTTGTAGAAACTGAAGAGAGCCGCAACAATATCTTCTTACTGTTGCTTCATTTCATTAGACAGCTGGATTGGAGGCCTGAGAAGAAAGATGGTGCAACTCGAATGCGACATGAACGCATCGTTATTATCAGGAATATGTTTCACCCAAAGGATTTTGAGGTAGGAAGGTGCAGTTTGCTCCTGTAGATTGTGCTCTTATAATTAAGATTGAACTTTCTGCCATAAGAATGTTAGCAAAATTCTAAGCAGATGAGAACAAAATTAAACTTACTGTTTGGGCAGGGTTTTATTTCCTGTGCCAAGCATCTGCTTAAAATTCATCCCTCTGTTTTCAAAAAGGAGAAAAAAGATGTTGGTAAGAATGTATTTTTCAGACCAGCTTTTTTGCGGTGTGTATTCTGACAATACAGCTTTTGGGGATGGAAGTAGGAGTAAACTAATGTTAGAATCGAGAAAAAAAGCACAAAATAGCCTTAGTAATAAGTAGCATTTATTAAACTCCAGTAAGGGCTGTCTGCCAACTCCCAAGTGGCTTTGAAACAACAACATTTAACCTATGAACTTTTAACAGATTGGCAGATGTGTTCCATTGGTGATTGAGGAAAAATAAAGTTGAGAGAAGTGCATCTGTTTAATGAACCTGTGTGATTGCATTGCAGGAGGATCCCTTAGTGCTAAATGAGATCAGAGAAGATCTGCGAACAGAGTGTGAAAAGTTTGGTCAAGTAAAGAAGGTTCTCATATTTGATGTAGGTGTTTCTTACACGTTGTGTCACAGAATTGATGTAAGGTGTAAATGTGCAAAGCATTTAGGATTCTTTAAATATGAGTGGAGCATTTATTTGGGTTTGTGTGTTCATTTCTTGGAAACGAAATCTTAAAATCTTCCAGTATTTTTAAATTAACTGGTTTGGAAATTAATTTTTAAGCACCTGTCTACTTCAGCCTACATGAAGTCAGACTCTGACTCTTCTCAGTAACTGGGATACATATCACAAGTTTGAAAGTTTATAAATACATTTATTTGTAGCTAAACTGAAACATTTGTTTACTCTCTGTATTCAAAAAGCCTTTCTGTCTACCAGTAGAACACAGTATGTAACCTTACAAATAGCGTTTTTCAAACATGACATGTGTGGTCAGGATGGAGCTGTATCCTGACTGACTTTTGTAACACAGTCTGAAAGATACTGGAATAAAAATGGAATATATACTGGAAAAACATTTAGAAAACTATTAACTGAAAGTTGTCTCTCCTTCCAGCGACACCCCGATGGCGTGGCTTCTGTGTCATTTAAAGAAGCGACAGAAGCTGATCTGTGCAAACTAACCCTTAATGGAAGGTGGTTTGGTGGCCGTCAGCTCAGTGCTGAAACATGGGATGGTGTAACGGATTATCAGGTAGCCTTTCATGGTCCTGTTTTATCAAATATTTCTTCCAAATGGTAAAGCTCTTTTAATTTTGAGAAGTGCTTGGTGTTCCCACCCCCATACCCTTCCCCTGCCCCCCCCCTTCCTATCTTGCTTCTCAAACACTGCTAGGTTGTCTCAAAAAAAAAAAAAAATTTAAAAAAAATCCTTAATTATCCAATTTAGCAAATATTTAAAGGACCTGTTTGATGTTAAAAGTTGTGTATTGGAGACATCACCTTAGAGGATTAGCCACTGGAGGTGCAGATCATTAGTTCACTGTCAACAGGGCCTACTGAAGTCTTGAGATACTACTGCAATATAAATGTTTGTGTAATTTTTATCTGTGTAAATAGTCATTTTTAGAAGTATGACTTTGTAATGATGCGTATAAACATATCTTTAATAGGTGGAGGAGACTGCGAGAGAAAGGGAAGAAAGGCTCAAAGTGTGGGGATCATTTTTAGAGGATCCTGATGTGAAGGAGCAGCAAACTACAGCTGATTCAGATTCTGCAACAAGTAGTGTTAAACCGCCTGAAGGCGAACAACCTTCAAAAGCTAATGACACAGCTAAGGGGGATGTAAATGCTGAAGCCCAGAAGAGGGAGAATAATGGTGAGGGCATTAATGAAGATGGTGCTCCATCTACAGACAGCAGCCTGGCAGGCAGTGATGTTGAAGCAGACACATAACATCTTTAATGCTTTATGAAAGCATGGTTTTTAGGGTGATGTTTGAGTTTATCCCTTTCTTCAGGGTGACTGCTGACAACATTCATATGAATATATGCATATTAGAGTGTCATCAACTGTGTGCTTTGAAGTTTTCATTAAGAGCAGTATTTAATGAGGTTCTAAAAGTTTGTATTAATTGGCTGTTCAGGTAAAGTAACTCAAGTTGCCAAGAACGCAGTAAAACCCATCAGGCTTCTTTTGTTCTAACTATGCTTGTCTGTGTTCCATTATCTAAGTGTGAAATACGTTCCGACCCTTAAGTTTGTGTAACTATATGTAACAAATAACACAAAGCTATTACAAGATTCGTGGATTTTATTGTTAATTTTCCTGTACCCCTGGGAACTTGATATCTCATCCTTAAACATTATTCTTGTCTTGAGTACTCTGGATCATTTTATGGAACTGATGCTGTGATACCTACAGGGTGAATGCGTTGGATCTGTTGCTGTGCATTAAGTAGCAAATGCTAAGAGCAGTACCAAGTTGTAAACTTTAAGTGTAAAGTGAACAACGTTACCATAGCCAACATCAGGCAAGCTGAGTGAAGATAAAGGATTAAATCACAGCATTCAGTAAACGGTGGGGTTTTTTCCCCCCCCTGTTTAGATCTGTTGAGGCTGGAATTATGTCAAGGAGACTAGAAATGCATGAGCACACACATTCTAGGCCGTAATGAAATAAGACTGATCTTAGGCTCTCGTGGTCTGTATGCAGTATGTATGTAAAATAGGCTTTTCATTGATGTGTTGGCTTTGTTTATTTTTTGCTTTAATATTAGAGTAAAGGTTTTCATTTAATTTTGTTAGAACGATGAGTGTGAGTTCTCTTCAATAATTTAGTTTTAGCCTTACGTGCTCTTCAGAGTGGGGAGGTTCTCCCATATCTCATAAAATTTAAAGACTTTTGGCAACTTGAACTGCAGTTGTGCAAAAGTTAGAATACATTAAAATGTGCTCTCACATACTATTATTTTATATGGAAATAGCAAATGTTGGCCCTCTTAGAAATATTTCCAAAAGCAAGGATTTAGAGGACATTCTAACTTAAGGTATCTTAGTAAGTGGCAGGCTTTCAAAAATAACTTTAGGGAAGTCATTTTGGGCATAGTCAGTTATCAAAATAATGGAATTGTAAATTAAGGATGGAAGGATACAGATTTTGGCACATAACATTTACAATATTGGAGCTGAATTCATAACATGCTGTTCATATGGGTGGTTATTAGTACACATTGGTAAGGAGGGTCTTCTGAATTCTTTTAATTCATATTGGATTGCAAGAAACCATAGATGCTAATTCTTACATTTCCACCCTGAAGTATTCAGAATACTCTGAAAATTGGTATTTCCAAGCTTTGTGCTCTGAGCTTACCATCTGGATTCTTTCCAGAAGTCTGTGTGGTACCCTCTCTGGTTTGGTTTTTAGTATGCAATCGATATGTGTGGGTAGCTGTGCCAGCCAGAGCATCTAAGTTAACACTTGCCACTGTGGTTATGAATTATTTCTTTTTTTTTTTTTTAATGAAATATCTGGTCTTACAACAGAGATGATACTTGAATTCAGGATTTAAAAGTCTGAGGGCTCATTATAATCCTGGCATGACCAGTTTCCGATTTTGAGTTGCATTGTAAAGAGGAGCTGTAACCTGCCAGCTAAGAAAGACAGTTTTCTCATCTTGACAATGTGTGAATTGTACGTTTCAGCAAAAGAGGGGTTTGAAAAATTCAAGGGGTCTGAAACACTGCCTGGTTTGTAGCCGCACATAGCGGCATATTCAGAGTACATCTCTGGGTTGTGTTGGCTCTGCCTTAGTTAATTTGATTGGTAATAAGCACCACAGACCTTGGAGGACTGGAAGTTTTTGCATATGAAGAGTGTAATTTAGTGTGGTGGGTGTTGTTTTCAGTGCTCCTTTTGTTTTTTTCTTCCAGCTTCTAGACTATAGATCTGTTTGACTATTGCATATTGTTAGGTTGTTGGTTTTTTTTTTTTCAGAGAGCCTAGTCATATAACACTCTACACAGTTAAATCACCTATTTTACAGTGGAATTACAACTCGTATAGGGAAACTATTGACAAATGTATAAATATTGTACAGTTCTATGAAGCCTTATCATGGTATCAGATATAAAAAATAAGATTAGTGTTAGTGTTTGAAAAAAGACTTTGAAAAATAAAGAATCATTATATGTGCAGTAATCTTCCTCTCTCCAATTGATGTACAAACTTGATTGACTTGCTTCAAAAGTCAGACGTGATGTTAGTCTTTTCGCCTTCTCCTCTAGACTTCACACTGAAGTAGAGCACCAACAGAGACTGAGACCAAACGCTTTCCTGGCTTTCCTAGTCACTAGGATTCTTAAGAAAATAAAAGCAGTTTTTCCATGAAAATACGTTGTTCTGAAGTGCGGCATTACACTCAAACTGCTATTTTCCTTTTGTCTACCTCTGTTATTCCCCAGTGAAATGTAAAAATATATTTTTATAAACTACTCATTGAGTTCTTGAGACATTTAATAGTGTATGGAGAGGTCAATGCAGCTGTGACTTTCTTTTCAGCAGGTTTTCACTGAGACCTAATTCTTTGGATGCTTTCCTTTTTTAAGTGATACAAATTTTTATAAACTAATCTGAACATAAATTAAAATTTTTCACAAAAGTTGAAATTACTATTTTGAAGTATGATTATGAAAATCTTGTAGTATAGAGCAGTAATGTTTAATACCCGATTTTAACAAACCTGAAGCTGAACAAGCAGAATTGCTTTTTAAGGTTACATTTTTTTTCTGCCTGAGCATCATAAATAACTTGGTAAAAAGTTAAAACCCCGATGCAGTTTTCACCATGTTGGTTCTTTAATCAGAAATGTTTTCTAGCAACTTGTCTTGCTCATTAGAAGTGAGAAAATAAAACTTTTTGCTCTGTTGTGGTATTTCTGAGGTTCCATTGCAGGGTTCCAGCGTGCAGCGCATGTTCCTTCAGCCCTTTCGGTAAGAGGTTCGCAGTCTCCTTCCCTCTGTGTATGATGAAAGCGGTAACTAGCAGCAGGTTGGAACGATTTCTGGATAATCATCGTTGCTCAGTTTTGAACTAGAGAAATAGCTGTTTCTACTAATTTGCACCGTGTGGCAAACTGGATGTGAAACCACTTAAATCTAACAGCAGGGGAAGAGTATTAACTAAGCGGTACTTGAGCACAATTGGGTGCAGATAATCGCTTTAACCACGCACTGCAACATCACCTGCTTAGCCTCAAGTTATATTGGTAGCTTGCTTTAAATCAAATGCTGTTTGGTGGTTTGCTGCTGAGGTGATCGTATGGAGTAACAAGAATTTATCACAGATTACGTGGTTTGAGGAGCATTGCCAAGGTAGACATCTGGAAACGAAAAGCCCCAGAAAGAAAAGGCACGTGAGTTGTAGCAGGTTCTCGAATGTTCATATACAGCTGTAAAGAGAGAATTAGTTTCATTTTGCATCAAAATGTTTATCTGTTTCTCCTGCTGACTTTTTTTAATTACTTTTTTTAATTGAATTTCAGTCCCTCGTACAACTTACATTTTGTATAAGGATTGCAATTCACTTAAAATCATTAGTATGTTAAATGCAGTGCATTTTAGCTAAAACATGTCCTAGACGATACTCGGTTAAGGTTAATCTATTTACAATTGCAAATGCTTGGCTTAATTCCCCTAAGAAATCTTAAAGGTATTGGATGCTTCATAGAAACCCAAACTTGCCTTTAGATTTTCTGGTAAAATTCCTACCCATAGCCTGAATTCTTGAATTGTGTAACCTAACTAAATGCTTTTAAAAACAGAAACACAAAGAAACAGAACTCTGTAGATTTTAATTGGATTTTGAGTTCTTACTTTTATTTCTGAATTTGAGGAAATATACTGCAGTATGGTAAATGAATTATGTGAGTTGTGTAATCGTGTTGATTTGACTTGTGTGTATTTTAGTGCTCATTATACAAGGCTTGAAGTCTTACTGTCAGGATACTCGAAGTTCTGTAAAATATTTATAGAATTATGAAATCTTTTGCAGCAAATTGTTTTTTGCTCATTCTGTAAGATGAAAGTATATTGTTAGATTAAACTTTTCAGTAAGTTGACTTGGAATTTTTCTGACAGGTTGTTTTCCTTCGATAAGTTAAATTTGATCATTTTCATTTATCCTTTAGAAAACCAACATTTAAAGAAAATTGTATTCGAATAATATCTGGACCTGTGACAGCATCTGAGAATCCCTTGACTTGTCTTCAATTTTGTTTCTTAAAGGGGTTGTGTTTTATACTACCTTTTTAATAAACAAACTCATGAACAAAAGTCTTTTCTGATTAGTTTTCAGATAATGTATCCGTCTTACTTTTTTCCTCGGTTAAAGATCCCGCAGCATTTGGTGCCCAGCGAGTTCAGTTTGTAAAGCATACGTGTTAACGTGCCAGAGCTTCCCGGCTGGAGTCCCGTAGACACGCTGCCAGAGCTGTAAGTGTCCTCAGTGGGATGTGGGATTTGTTCCCTCCTTGTGGGTTTTGTCTCCGACTTCCTTCGGGCTTGCTGTGTTCGTGGACCCTGCAGGAAGATAAAAGGAGGCAAGGGAATGACTGTAGGCACCGTAGTTACAACTGAGAATGTGCGTGTGGCAGAGGGGTGTTAAGGACAAGCAGAATTTCAATTTTTATTCTCAAAAATAAAAGATTTTTTTTTTCTTCAAAGCTTGATATTTAAAATGCTTTAAAAGCCCTGGAACTCGGTTGTTTCAATTCCTAGACTACAAAGGAACAGGGATAATAATCCCATTTTTACCCGGTAGGTCTTTGGGATGTTCACCTGGGAGCTCTACACTGATGCCATCTACAAGCACCTTACACATGCTTTAACTGGCAACTGAAGAGGAAATTCTTAAATAAGGTCTTGAAAAGCTTTAGTGGGAGAAATCTGTTGTATGAAACAGTTTAGAAAAGAGGGTCAAAGGACACGTGATTGAGATGTTGAGGACGCTTGCCCTGCCTGATGGACTGGAATCCAGTCTGTCTCACAATGAAAATTGTTTATGCAAAGTGTGTGTCAATAAAAGACTAAGCACCGTCCCGGGAAATCTTACAGCCTGGTAGTTAAGTTGTTCTGGGAGATGGCAGAGGGTGGATTCATTTGTATTTCAGCAGAGGGAATTGGAGTGTGCTCTCCTACTTTCTGGGCAAGTAAACAAACTCTAAAGCTACTGCATAAAAGATAGAATGTCACCAGGTTGGTGACTCTAGTTCCCCCAGCTGAGACTGGCAAGTTTAACCTTGATTTGGCATTTCTGGAATGGCTGCAATTTGGTAATTTTGGTAAACTTTCTACAAAGACCCCAAACCACCTGTTTCTTCCTACAGCACTTAAAGAACAAGAATGTTTTTATTTTCTGAAGATTTCTGTAATCATTTCAACAGATTCAGGGATGAAGAGAGAGAAGACCAGTTATCCGGCTTATCTGGAATGGAGACAGGTCGTCTGTTCCTCCATGCAGGTGTTTGCAGTGACACACTTAGTGCTGAATATGCTATAAAGCAACAGAGGGAAGTTCTTTCTGACCCTGGCCGAGTTTGGTTCTCTGCCTTGTTTATCATCTTACACTAAACTCTTCCGAAGTCCAGACGCTGTCTTCTTTATTGTGTACACAATGTCATAAAAAAACCCTCTACTTACAATCCTATTTTCCTCATTCCTGAAACCTTCTAACCTGGTTGACTCGTTGGAGTGCATTTCATGCATTCTTAGCAGATAGGCTGGAGGAAACGCCTAGTTCACTGGCAGCTAGAGGCTAGAAAGCGTGTAGGGAGTTCATGAACGGTGCTTGTCTCCTGCGGTTGCTGCAGAGCACACAGAGCCTGCCCGGGAAAGGATCCCAAACTGCTGGACACAGCATGACCGTCCCGCGTCTGGACAATCTCACTGGGGTGACACGGCTTGTGACAGCGAGTTAAGGTAGGAGAATTCAATGAGAATTTCAATGTACGTTCACTGATGTTCTCAGCTGTTTCCTGATTTGAAAGATACTTGGTGGAAGAGAACGCCTGCTTGTAAAATTGGTGCTTAACAGTTGGGAAGTGGATATTTTTTTTAAAATTTATTTTAAAGCTGGTTTGGGCTCCATGAAATAGAGAACAGAGAGTTCCTTGTCGGGTGCTACAGTGATAGGAAGTTAATACTGTGAGTGAGAGTGGGGAGTGTGAAAAATACTGTGAAGTATTGTCACCTGCCACAAGCAGTCAACAACCGTGTCTCTTAACCCTGTGTTGACCACACATCCTTGTCCATCCTTTGTCCAGGGACAAATAACTTGGACAATTACTTGCGCTATTTTGCCATCATTAACCCATTTTGAGAGTAGTGTCAGGTGAGCTGAGTCCATTTCATCCTGAGCTTCACTACTTCTACTATATTTTGAACAGTTTCTGGCAGACACAAATTGGAAGGATTTCCGCCTTTTTTTGCAGAATTCCTGCTGGAAGATGGAGGAATGGGAAGTTCAGGTAACGAAGACCACAGTGCTCCAAATCTAAGTCCTTACTCTTGGGACATCAAATTCCTCATGTGCACATGATTCACTGAGAGGACTGAGATGTAACCTAGGTTCTATCCAGCCTTCTTATGACTCCTTGGTGGAAAGAACAAGAAGTTTGTAGTGGAAATGAGGAAAAAAGAGATAAATGAACATTCTTTCTTTAAAAAAGTAGCAGTTTTCTAGCATTGTAATTACTGTGGTCACAATTCACACAAGCATAACAGCTGCTACATGCTATTAAGCAGTGCTAAAGGAGCTTACAGTTAATGTCACGAGCAATGTGTTAATAAAGTGGCGTGAAGTGGCTGGGCTTGCAATGGATGAGGAACAGAAAAATTAGACCTGTGGGCCAGAGTTAATGCTTCTTAAATTGTATGTTGATGTGTAGTGGTAGAACAGCAAAGGAAGACCTGGTTTGCTGCTTGCTATTGAGATGGCCTGATGTAGTCCTTCCTCAGGCCGTATGGTTGCTGATGACTTTGCAAAGCTCTCACCGCTTGGGTTGGAATTTTCCATGGCAAGTGTTGGCCTCCAGCTGAGCAACCAGAAAGTTTCTTAACCTAAATAGTGGGTTGCTTTAAGACAGAAAAAATAGCATCTCTTCCTGAGCTTGAAGTTCTTCCAGCTGTTTGCTAGCTCCTGCTCCCCTCACAGGCCTTGGGAAAGTGCCTGTAAATCAGGAGGAAGATTTTTCAGTTTATTTTCTGTTTGGGAAAGTTTGGTCAGTTTTAAAGTTCTGAAAGACTGTCTTCTGAATCAGATGGCTGTTGCAGAGTATCCCATCTCATTTCCTAACTGGTGAGCAAACTGTGTCTGTTCCATCCCCACCACTGTGTTCAGGTGGACCAGAGGTTGGAAGTGGGGAAAGGATGCAAGAAGGGCAAAGCAATGGAAATCTTAAGTTGAGGACTGAGTAACTCTTGAGTCTGAACATAAATTGGTAGTTGATGAGAGGGGACCAGGGCTGACTGAGAATGGGGTCATGAAGAGGGGGAGAACTGAACAGAGAATACATTTAGAGAACTGGACATAGAACCAATCATAAACATGGACAATAATTTTGTAGATTGATGGCTTGAGATTACAAAGGGGATGGATTATGGCTGGATAACCTTAATCCTCATATTTCTTGATGTCTGAATACTTGGCTTTACAGCCTGAACAGTCTTTTCACATGTAAGAAACACTGAGAGACCATTTGGAGGCAGCCTTTGCAGATACTTCATAACACCCTTCAAGGCACAGATGAGTGCAATGTTTACCAGGAAGCTTCTGAGCATAGGGGGGCTTATGATTAGAAAAGAAATCACATAAATGGGTTGGAATAGGTTGAGCAATGCTGCGCATTGCAGAGTTAGTTGGACGGAAACACAAACGATTCATCAGGTTTTGCGTGGTACAACTGGGTAGCGGCCAAAGGCTTCCCTGGTCTCTGAAAAATAACAGCCTTCTATTTGCCACCAAGGTAAATCAGGTATGCTATGTGGTGTGATGAGCTGTCAATGAGACTGGAAAATTGAATAGAAACAGCAGGCACTTCTCACTGCATTCATAGCCTGAGCATTGCTCAATATGATTTTGATTACAGCAGAACCTATGAGCTCTGGTTGTAGAACTAGCTCCCCTGTGGCCAGAAACTGCACAAATGCATAAAAACAATGCTTCTCCGGGACAAGCAGCGACATTCCTTGTCCTGCTCTTACCATATCTGGCAGCAGAGATTTTTAAGGAGAACAAAAATGAGTCTTGCAGTTGTTGACTTCCTGCAAATTATTTTAGAGTAATTCCTGCCTTAGATCCATAACTTCTGGTTGAGCTACAGTGTTTTAGTGGTCTTGCTACTAAAGTTCTAAGCAGCTGACAGACCCACCACATTGATAGGTAAGTTGTTTCAAACAAAAAAAGGGGTTTGGTTTTGTTTTTTACTTGGATTTTCCATAATTTGAATTTCCAATAATTTAATTGAGTGTGTTTTTTCTAACAGCTGAAGTAACTGCTCTCAGAAGTCTTTTTCTTGCGGAGGTCTGTGCTGACAGTGATCAAGGTACTTCAAATTTCACGTTGTCTGAAGCTATTATTAGTATTATTTAAAGTTTCAAGGAGTACTTTTTCTTCTTTATTCTTTTTCACTCTATCAACGTGGGGTTTGCTGGTTTTTGGTTTTTTTTCAACAGTGCAAAAACCAGAATTGGACAAATTGATGAACTCACCCTGAACTTCATCCAGGGCTAATGCTACCTCTGAATCATTCCTCCAAGTGCTTCAGTTCTTTTTAGCACACTTCCATCCCCAGGGTATGTTTGCACAGTACTAGGTCCCAAGCCCAGAGTTATAAAGGTGGGTGAAGGCAGAGTGAGAAATGGCAGCTGGCGAATACATGTGCCCGTTTTATTGTTCGTAGGGCTGGTGCCGTGGCACTGACAGGTAACTCGTACAAGGCTGGTATCCATCAAGGCCTCTGCATCTCTTTGAGCTGCTCCCTGCTTTGAAGATGCAATATCCCGTACTAATGTTACATGTTGTACAGCTTTAGCAAACGTAGAGCTCACCAGCACAAGACACTGCTGTGAACGAGGTAGACAAATAGGACTCGATTGGTCTGATTGGGAGAGATGGACTCCCATCATGATTCTGAAAAATGTAATGTGTATTTATTGAAAGATCTCTCCTTTGGTTCTATACTTGAAATGTTTCATATTAGAAGTATATACTAAGGAAATCTGTAAAGAAAAGGTGCATGGAAGAAGCAGAAACTCAGATAAAGCATCTAATCGTAGTAGTAACAGTTCCTCTGGCCCTACCAGTTTCAAAAAGAGGATGGGCTCACCACTGACTGTGCACTTTAAGTTCAATAGTATTCCTTTGACTGATCTGGGGTTTGTTTGGGTTTTTTTTTGCAGGAGCTGTTGGTTATTGAAAATGGAAGAAACAAGAAAGCTCTCTCCAAAGCCATGTAAAAGCAAAGAACCTGTGAGAACAGAATGGGGGTCTCAGAGTGTTGTATTTACATATTTCCAAGGGGATATTAACAGTGTGGTAGATGAACATTTTTCTAGAGCTCTCAGCAATGCCAAGAACCCACAAGACCTGAGCACAAAGCAGAAGGGCGAGACTGTTGTCCTGAAGAACGGTGAGCTGCTTTCTATGCATGAGCATGATGTCAGACAGGGGTGACTGGTTTTCACTAAGGAATTGAAAATGCAGCGTGCTTAAACTTGGAATTGTGTTAAAACAGAAAGCAATAAAATAATGAAAAGCCCTGGATTATGCAGCTGGGACTTCCTGGGTAAATCCCTGTGCTTGCTGGGGTGCTTCCCAAGCTCTCCCTGGGCCTGATGGCAGGACAAGGTCCTTATTTTCTGGCCAAAGTCCTCCATCACTGCCAGATGCATTAAGTGTATTATGACTTAATTTGTTGTCTTTGCAAAAACGTATTTGCCTAAGCTTGTGGTTGTTAAAACCCTGCCTGTGCTAGTGACCTGTAAGAAAACACGTGTAATATTTATGTGAAAGTATTGGTGGTGGTGGGTTAGTCTGCTTTTAGTTAGAATTTGTTGTTGATTTTTAAAATAAGCAGCACTAAAGTGAATGTACATTTCTTTTAAAATGAATATGCGATCTGGTAGCATTCCCTTAGAATTTGCCTTGGAAAAAAGTAAGAATTGATGAGACTTCAGATGTTTCTTTCTCTTTTTCAGTAGATAGCATGTCTCCCCATCAGTGGAATTTCTCTTCACATTGCTCCAAACCATATCCGTCATCTTCTGCTACAAGCATGTCAAATTCTGGTCTGAATTTTTCTGCTGCTGATATGGCAGGCCAATACCAGCCATCAGCTCTACGGAGTCATCCAACTCAACCTGCAGATTTATGGCCCTTCCCTTCGATTGGGACTCCCAGTCTTACCAGTTCGGTGTATCATCATGCCTTGCCTGACCTGCACACGGTAGATGAACCGATCTCTGACAGGAAATACGGTTCTCTTCTTGGTCTTCTGCAACAGGAAAGATGTCTAACATCCATGCAAGAATGTACCATGAAGCAACACTCGAGTTCTGCCTGTATGACTGGGCCTGCTAGGTTACAAAATATAAGTCAAAGTTCAGCTCCTGGGGGAGGTAAGGCAATGCTATCCCTTTATTCTTTGATGGCATCCTATGTAAAGAGACAAAATAATACAGTCTAAGGTTCTCAAACTGGAGCCATCCTCAGCCTAGCTCAAAGAATTTTTTTTTTCAATAGATAACTCACTCTGTGTACTGTGATACTTGGGATTGATTAGCTATATAGTATGGCTCAATTAAAAATACTCATTGCCCACTTGCAATGTCAAAGGTGGTGATTGCTCTCTGCAGTAGATTTGCCAGAGCTAATGCAATTCACGCAGAAGCATTAATTGTTGTTTATTCATTATTAACAATTAGGAATCCCAGTCCTAGGTACCACCAGCACACAGAATAAAGATGACCGAAGTCCATTTCCTGGGAGCTTATGTCCCCACAGCATCTAAGTCTGCTGGATAAAATTGCTCCCTTATAATTTCTGCCTTTGAGAAGCTCTCTGAGATCAAGCTTCCTGGCCAGAGCCCTGGTGCCCTGTTAGGGTACGCCTGCATTGCTGTTCCTGGGCGTTACCCAGATAGTCTGCTTGGCTCTGGTCTCCAAGAAAAAGGGTTGTGAAATTGTTTAGGGAGTCTGCTGGAAAAATAGAGCATGTCCTGCCTTGTGCTTCTAGATAAAACAGAGCAGGCATGTGAAGAAGCGATCCTGAGTCTTAGGTTTTAAAAAATAACCAGCTGTGAAATGCCTGATGGTTACCTGGCTTCTAATCTTCATCAGCAGGAATTTGGCAGAACATGGGCTAAAACTACAGTTTATATCTATGGGCAGTCATCCACAGTTCCTCTTTGGAGGCTATACCAAGGCTATGTTGTTGTGAGGGCCTCAGCTGTAGGTGTGCTGCTGACTTGTTCTTGGTAGAGTGTCTAATGCCTGTCTCTGTGCATGGAAAAGGGAGAGTGTGTATGTCTTCTGCTCTTGGTACAGGGTTAGATAAGTTTAACAGAGACTACATGTCTGTGTTGCACAGGAATGCACCCTAGATTTTCTGCAGCTAGTAAATGACAGTCTAATTACTTTAAAAACAGTCTGGACTTCCAGGATTGAATTTAAGAGCGAGGTTAGGTGCCCTCTTCCCCCAAGGGGGCAATGTGAGCCTACCGGGGCCTGGGAGCCTGAGGAACCGACTCCTCCAAAAAAGGAGACGTTTCATGAAACTGGTCTTGGGATCAAAGAAGGGAATCAGTGCTAACAAGAGTGGACTTGTGTTCAAAATTTCAGAAAGGAAGTGAGTGGGGAAAAAGTTGATAAGGAAATTAAACAGCTTGGTGTTCCCCAACCATCACCAGTTAAAGCCGTTCCTTTCAGGGTGTTTACAGGGCTTTTCTGAATATTCAGGGAGCCTTAGAACACCACGTGTGTAACACTGTACATGTGCTTATCAAGCACGAAAAACACAGATAAGAAATGACTGGCCCATGTTCACAGGGAGTCTTTGGCAAGTCCCTCGGATGTGTGCATCTAGTCTGGCTGTGGGAGTCCCTGTTTCTTGGCTCTATCTGTTAAATATACTTTTCCTTGTGCTGTGTCATGTTTAAGAACAGCTGATATTTATATTTATGGAAGTATATATTGCTGTGCCAGACAGTACAGAGCTCCCCAGCACCTGTGCTATAGGCTGGGCTGCGAAAGCACAAGGTTTTGTTAGGAGCTACTGCCTACTTTTAGCTCTGTGTTGAATCTCTGCTCATCCTGAGTATTTTATTTTTTTTTAAGAGAGAAAAGCAAGCTCTTACCAAGGCCCAGAAAATCCCAGCGTAAGCCACGCCACTGCAGGTGAGTAATGAAACCAGCAGGTTTGGAACCAATTCATACTCACCTATGAAGGATAGCTGCCTTGCTTACACACACAGAATTAAAGATGCTTCCTTGGTTGCTTCCAGATTCTATTTCAAAAGCTTGCCTTTCCCCCAAGATCTACACACCACCTCCCATAGCTACATTAACAAAGAAGAGGGAAAACATTCTATTAAAATGAGATGTATGATTTTCTAACCCCATCTACCTTAGATTTTTGTGGTTATACCATCATCCTGCCTCACAACACCTATTTTGCACAGGCTGTCCAAGTTTCACATCTCCAGAAGACATGACACCCCTTGCTTTGTATCTCAAGCACCCAGCTTCAGGCCGAGGTCCCGGTTGGACCTGTGTGCTACTACTACTGCAGTTTTCACCAACAAAGCCACCACACTGCTGGGAGAGTTGTTCTAAGGGATTATTCCCAAAGTATCCAGGCTTCCGTATTTTTATTAGTCCCTTGAGACTGTGTCATACCCACATACCTACTGTGTTGGTTCTTTGATGTGCAATATTTTGGGATACTTTGGATGGGTCATTCTGGTTATTCTAGCAAGGGCCATCTTGCATCAGACCCAAAGGTGCAATTTGGTTTGCACAACGTCTGTTGCATGGACTATGCTGTTTGACTGTCCTGATCCTACCGTGTCTTGCAGGTATCCAGATTCATGACAGAAGACGAGATTTGTACTTTTAACAACCGGATATTTCTCCTTTATTCTCAAAGAGAAAGTTCTTGCCGTGAACTTTTATTTGCAACTGTGAATCAAGAAGAAATGAACTGCAGTTATTCTGTGCTTTTTCTCTCAGTTGGAAGAATACATGTACTATTTGGGGAATGAAAAAAATAATCTTTTTCTATTCAGTAAATAGCTTCTAATAGCTGTGGTATTAAACCTGACAGTATGTTTGTTGTGAAGAAATATTGTCTGCCTAAGGCTTCTTGTGTAGCCCTGTTGAAAGGATTCTTAGCACTTTTTAATGTTTCTGTGTTAATTTATTTACCTCTTCATAAGAAGCACAATTCTTATCAATGCAGTTGATAACTGATAAGTGCAGGGATGCAGTTAGCATAAATACAGTGCTGCAGCTTCTTAGCTTGATTTGATATCTTCATATTGCTTGAAATAGTCTCAGACCATGGGCATGAGACTAACACAACTCGAGGTCAGCAAAAGACGTTATCATATTTATGTTTTGAAAGTACAGTAATTTGTAACCATACTTGCAGTTCTTGCCTACAGGGACAGTCTTCAGAAACTGCATAATATGCGTATCCCTGAAGGCTCTATTTTGCCATCTTACAATGTATGACCATCCTCTAGAAAGCAGTGAATTAACTCTAGATTGTGGAGGAAATCTGGCTCCTCACTGGATGCAATTAAAATACTATTGAGCAAAAAGCTGGACGTGGGAATGGTCTTTTTTTACCCACCTCTCTGTGTGTGTGAAAGGTTCTTTTTCTAAATAAACCCTGTGGGGATTGAATTTTAAACTATTGAGGTTGAAGGGCTTGACCACCTGAACAAGCAAAAGTCAATCCCTTCATGGTAGCTGCATCCCCCAGACCTCAGAGCAGCTAAAGGGAGCAAGGGATGGTCTCAATGCTCCTCCACGCAGCAGACGTGGTGGTCATAATCTGTGCGTTGATGCTGCACACCCAGCTTCCCCCCTCCCCTTGCTTCACCACTCACCCTTGGCCAATGTGTTTGCTGAAGCTACTGTGAGTAAAACCTCATGTGACTGGTGTTGAGGTTTGTGTAGGTAATCCTACAGTAAGAGAGACTGGTTAGCCTTTATTGTCAATCCTAAGGATAAAAAAGATTTGGTTTATTTTTTTCCTTCTTCATGTGCTATACATTAATTATAAAGGAGCATGTTTCACTTTTTTTTCTGACAGCTCTAGCCAGTTGATTAAGGAAATTTGACCTTTGAGATCCTAGAGCCTGTGAGTTTGTAGGACAAATCCTTAGCTGGTGTAAGTGTGACTCTGTTTACAGCTGGTATCTCTACTGCCACTGGTCTCCTTCAGTTATAACACCTTGTGAAATTTTGTAAATAATTTAAGTTCAGCAACTTTAGATGTTTATGCTACTGATTCAAAAAGGAAAAAAAAAATCAAATCCAAGTTTCTATCATAGAAGTTTGCTCTAGAATATATGTGAGCTAGACCAACCTGAGACTGCACACAAGGGGAACCGTTTAATAAAAGGTAGACCAACATCCTGTTTCCCTGTAGATGAGCACTGAAAAATCACTTGTTTTTCATATTTCTACAAAATTACCTTTCTTCACTTTTAAGTTTAGGAATACCTCTCCAATTAGTTTTCTTTCCCTGATTTTTAAGGCTGTGTGGTACAATAACCTGCCTTCCTCCATGGGCTGAAGCAAAGCTCTCCAAGCTCTACTACATCCGTCTTACTAGCGCGTGCTGTAATTTCAGTGAAGTTTTTGCTTCAAAATAGTGAAATATTTTTTGTCTCCCTCTGCCACACCTCCTAACATAGCTCTTAAACTGTTACATGTCTTTTCAGAACTTATCTAAATGCTCTTAAAATACAGTGCTTCTTGAAACAGTCTGGTCCTGTGCATGTCTCAGCTGGGAATATTCGAGGTGAGTTAGAAAGCCCGTGTTTTTGATGAATCGACCAACTGAGCCTGAACAGTGTGGCGGGGAAAACCCCTTGTTTTTAAAAGCATGTCACTTATCGCAAAGTAACAAGCCATCACTGATTCTGCCTTGACATGGTAGCACTTGGGGCATTGCTGCCAGCTTTGGCAGTGCCATGTCCTCACCATCCAGCTCTGCAGCAGACCTGGGGAAAGGGAGCAACTGCCCGGGCATCCCACGGGCTCGTGTCTTATCCCTGACCCCCCTCGCCGGTGCTGTGAGCCGTGGTGCCAGGCTCCTCACCAGGCACGCAGGTGCTTGCTCTCCTCCCTGGCTGTTAGAAGAATGATGACCTGGGGGACAGAGGCTCTACTGCTCTAGCGTTTTGTCACCCCCACAGCAACGTGCTCCAGCGTGTGCCTGCGTTTGTAGGCATCTTGTCGTGCTCCTGCAATAAACAGAATTAACCTATCGGTGCTGTTTGCCTTTAATCATTTAGTATGAATAGAGAGGTTTGATCATTCCAGAGCAGCTCTCTACATAGACAGGCTTTTATATATACATATATATAATATATAGAGAGAATCTCTATATACATATAGATTCCTCTACAATATTATTTGTCCAGAGGGAGTGTTTCTTGCTTTTCTGTCTAGGCTAGTGCTGTATTCCCAATGCTGCCGTCGTGCTCCCATGATGGCATCTTCATTCCCATTCTGTACATGTGCTTGTTTGCTCAGAAGGACTTGGCAGACAGCTCCCTCCACTCGGCAGCTGCCATCTGGTACTTCCCACAGTTATTTCCAGTCCCTCCTCTGAATGCAACAATCACGGTGGTGACGGGAGGAGAAGGGATGCAGGATGTACCCGTTTCAACAGCTTCCAACTCCCCGAACACTGGTGCACCTCTGCAGAGACCACTCCAAAGGACAGAAGGACAAACACGGGCTGGCTGTCATATTTTCTGGTAATTTACTGGCCCCATGGGAAACCACTATTTGCCTTTATTTGGGTACTGTTTCTAAAGCTCTAGTCCGGGAATAACTTCTTTGCAGGGATGGTTTTTCTGAGGGGCAGACGAGATACAAACTATATGCTCCATGAGCCCCGTTTGGAGATTAATGTGGAGAAGAACACTCAAGTGTTTGACGTGCCTACCCTGTGAGGAGGCTGGGACTTGTTTTAATAAGCCACAGCAACTGTTGTACATTTTTTCACCATGCATGTCCCAGGACACAGACGTTTTTGTCCGTGCGTCTCACGTTTACTGGTGCTTTGCTCTGCCTTCTCACGTGGAATGGCCATGACCCAGCTCCTCCTCTGATGGTCAGATAAACCTTGTGGGTGGCTGGAGCAGCATAGCTGGCTTAGCTGCTCCACCCCATTTTAGTCACTCATTAGTAGTGTTAAAAATAGTCCCAGATTGCAGTGACAAACAAGAGACGTTCTTTTGCTATTAAAGAAAAACCTCTAGGTTAAAAAAAAAAAAAAAGAAAAAAGGGGGGGAGGTGGGGCAGAAATGCTACTGGGTAACTCAGCCATAGTTTGTATGGCTTCTTCCAATGAGGGTGGTGAGACCCTGGCCCAGGTTGCCCAGGGAGGTGGTGGATGCCCCATGCCTGAAAACAGTCCAGGTCAGGCTGGAGGGGGCTCTGAGCAACCTGCTCTAGTTGAAGATGTCCCTGCTGACTGCAAGGGGCAGGGGGTTGGACTAGATGACCTTGAAAGGTCCCTTCCAACCCCAAACACTCTATGATTCTTCTGGGCATTCATTGCCTCTCTTCCCTATCAGCCTAACTTTTTACATGAAGTCAATTTAGTTTTGAAATGTGCCAGAAATGTGATGGAGATGTGCCAGCATGTTTGCATTTATGTTCCTAATTTTGGATGAGCAGCTGAAAGAAACACAAATTCTCCCACGTGCCCTTGGGGTGGAGGTGGCAGCGCTTTGCTGGGGAGCTGGGATGTCTCCGGGGTCACAGAGAGGGCTGGCCAGCCCCAGCCCAGGGGACAGCCAACTTGGCAGCGATGCTAACAGCGATGTCACCTGGGAAAATGGTCATAGCTGGTGGTCCTGGAGATAATACCCGTCATCCCTTTCATAGAAGGGAACCCAAGCTTGTGTTGCTTTCATTTTTGTTCAGATGTCAATTAATTTGTCCCATCGTGGGTGAGGAAGGGAGGCTTCATGTATCCATGTGGCAGGAAGGCTTTGGCAAACACTTGCTCATCACTGGAATTTTTGATCGTCTTGTGGTTTTTAAGCCTCTTTTTGGCAGGCTGTGCCAAGTGGGACACGCCTGCTCCTGGTGAGGGACTCGGAGTCACCCAGCAAGGCTGAGGTCTGGCCAGAGCCCATCAGCACTGGTGAATTTTCAGTTGTCTGAACTAAAGGTGTGATCTGTGCCCTGTGCAATGCTGAGAAGGCCAGGAAATAGAAGCAATGTTTGCAAGTGTCCAAACTCCCTGGTTTTTTAATGAAAAAAAATCTCAGAAGTGGTTCCTGTAGGAAAGTTTTCAAAGTGTTTAAGCACGCAAGCGGTTTTGGGTAAGAGAACAGTGAATTCATAGCATACTTCCCCCCAGCGTGAAGAGCAAAAGCATGGGTAGGAAAGACCTTGCCATCTGACTGGAGAGGCTTTCAGCTTCACTTGTGAATGTGACAGCTCCTCATTCCTGGGTGGGTGAGTTCCCAAATCCCCCCAGGAAAATGGCAGCCAAACTGAGCCTAGCCTTTCTGAAGGGCTGGCTCTGCTTGCTTCATTTCCAGGCAGCCTGGAGAGCCTCGCAGGCTGCCAGCCCCACCGCTGGGCATGAGGAACTTGGCAGGCTGGTGTTGCAGCCGCCCCAGCTGGAGCTGCGATAAGGAGTGGTGCTGGAGCCAAACCTGACCACCCCATCAGTGCATCTGCTCAGAGAGCGCAGTGCTCTGCCAGCCTTTACCAAAGCTGGGGTCAGTAAAAATGCCCTTTACTTTTATTTTTTTGTGTGTGTGTTTGGGTTTTTTTTTCCATGAGGGCAGATTTATGACTAAGTGACTGTGTGGCGTTGGTACCCACAAAGCCCTGGCACCCTGGAGATGTGGCTGCTTCCCCAGCCTCCATCCTCATCTCTGTACATCCATCTCCACCCATCAACCCAGCCTGGGCTTTGCAGGCTCTGGGTTTGAGTCTGAGCAGGGCTATTTTGTGATGGGTCCAGAGGAGGGCCACAAAGATGATCAGAAGGCTAGAACACCTCTACTCCAACAACAGGCTGAGAGAGTTGACGTTGTTCATCCTGGAGAAGAGAAGACTCTGGGCTGACCTCATTGCAGCCTTCCAGTATGCGAAGGAGGCCCACAAGAAAGCTTTTTACAAGTGCTTGTAGTGATAGGACAAGGACTAATGGCTTTAAAGTGGAAAAGGGGAGATTTAGATTAGATGTAAACAAGAAGTTCTTCACTCTGAGGGTGGTGAGACACTAGAACAGATTGCCCAGGGAAGTTGTGGATGCCCCACACTGGAAGCGTTCAAGGCCAGGTTGGACGGGGCCTTGAGCAACCTGGTCTAGTGGAGGTGTCCCTGCCATGGCAGGGGGCGTGGAACTACATGGTCTTTGAGGTCCCTTCCAACCCAAATCATTTTATGATTCTATGATAATTTGTGTTTCCCCATCTTTCTTTCTCCTCATGGTGAATGCTAGGTACAGCACAGGGCTATATGAATATTATTAAGCAGTATTTTATACTGAAATACAAGAGCATTTCATCTCCTGCTTATTACCTTTCCATTTGAGATAAAGTAACAGCTCTCCCTCACAATTAAAACAACAAGTTTCTACTCTCTGCATTCTGACTCACTCGCATTAGTTCCCAACACTGTACATTTCCCAAAGAGAAGTGTCACTTTAGGTAAATCCCTCTGCCAAATGGAAAAACAAATTAAGCGGATGGAAGGAAACTGAATGTACCGAACACCCAAAGGGCATCTCTGGGAACTGAGCACAGCCTGAAATAATCCTGTACTGGCTGCCTGTCACACGCTGTCTCCCCATGCCTGGACGGCTGCAAGTGACTCCATCAGCAGCAGAGAAGCACCCCCACACACATGGCCTTCATCTGTTCCCCATGTTCATAGGCTCAGAGATGTCCCAAGTCTTGTAGATACCACTAGATGGTGTGGTCAAGGGACAACATTTTGTTTTGGTCTTGGTCATAGAATCATAGAATCATAGATTCATAGAATGGTTTGGGTCGAAAGGGACCTCAAAGATAATCTAGTTCCAACCCCCCTGCCATGGCAGGGACACCTCCCCTAGACCAGGTTGCTCAAGGTCCCATCTAACCTGGCCTTGAACACCTCCAGGGATGGAGCATCCACAACCCCCCTGGGCAACCTGTGCCAGTGTCTTGCCACCCTCAGGGTACAGAATTTCCTTCTAACTGGTCTTTAAAGACTAGTTCCCATCAAAGCCTTGAAAGTTTGTCTCAAAGTTTTGTAGATCCCATCCAGCCACTGGCCTCACAGAGCAGCCCCCATATCCGACTGGGTATAATTGTGGCTATGAAAGCCAGGACCTCTGGATTTGTGGAGGCTGTAGAACAGCATGGGATAATGCAGAAAAGCCAGGTTCTCAGGAGGGCAGCGAGGAATGATACTGCTTCTTGGGAACTATCCAAATATCATCAAGTCTCAAATGTGTGCTGGATAAATGATATTTAACAAAAGTTGCCATGTGCGGCCCGCCAGTGTGAGGAACGTTGTGTGCAATCTGGGTACTGTACTCAAATCGCTTCAGAGAAAAACACAAGGGCTAATTAAAAATTATGGGCAATTAGAAAAGTCCTCCAGCTGGACTTTCGGAAGCATCAAGGAGATAGGTTTTTTTGGGTAGAATAAGTAAATTTTAAGGGAAGTCTCCTGCCTTTAGTCAAGTGTCACATAACCGACATGTGAGGTGTGCAATACCATCACAGTTCCACCCGTAGTTTGTTGGTGCTGGGTTTGTGCCATGTTTTAAGAAAAGATTAACATCAAAATGCTCTGTGTCCCCCACCTAAGGTTGCACCAACGACTACTGAGGGTAAGTGTGCAAGAGCAGCCAGGCATTACTTCCCTTGCAAATCATAAAGAACAACAGCATCAAGGACCGTGCTGCTTTGCAGGTACGCGGCACCCAAGGTCTCTGTGATTTACTCTGAGTTAAAGGGCTGGGGCAGGAGGAGCAGGGGATGTTTCTACTCTGCTCCACGCAGGATCTAAGCAGCCTCTCATTGACCTCTAGATTTGCCGATGGAGCATGAAACAGCGATTGCTCAATGCCTGCCCTGGGCCATTTGAACTGGTTTTTTTGTGCTTGTCCAAATATGTAGCACCAGGAGCACAGTTGCACTGTTTACCCCGTTTCTTGCGAAAACAAAAATATAATGGAGGATTCAGCTTATTAGCTGGATTTAAGGAGTCAAATCACATGCATCATCTATGAAGTGGTGTATTGAACAGAGCTGGTCAGCAGGGCTCCTTCACCCCGCGGGCCAGGGCTGAGCTGCCGACAGTACTTGACTAACGCCTGCCCAGGCAGGGCTGGAGGATGAGCTGGGTCTAACAAGGAAGCTTCAAGGGCTGTCATTCAAAACATACTGTTATGGACTGCTTGTCTTGCAGGAACACCCATGGGACAGTGCAACGACGGGGAGGATCAGGAAGCAAAGCCTCACTGGAGCTTACAGACACAGGCAGGCAGTGAGTTAAGGGATGCACCACACATCGTCATCCCGCAAGACATTCCTGTGCAGCATCCTCCCGCACGGGCACGAGTGGTCACCCTCCTCCCTGCACAGAAACCCACTGTCTGCCCACAGGCAGTCATTTCCCAAAAAGTAATGGGATTTTTTAATATTCTTTTTTTTCCTGCTTACACAGGAAAGCAGCCTGTGAGAAATAACAGTTTGAGAAGCAGCTCTGGCATCACCCCACAGGGCGCTGGGGCTGCAGCAGGCTGCCAGGCTGCTCTTATTCTAGGCAGCTTTCCCACACTGACACGCTGTAGGGCACAAAACAACCGTATACCGGTGACTAATGAGAATTTCTGCCCATCTCCATGCAGAAACGCTTGGGAAGGGAGGGTTTTCAGGGAAGTAAGAGCCTTCTCTGTTGCTCCTCCTTGCCTGGGAAAAATACTTTCTGTGGCTTTACAAACTGGGGAGTGCAGGAACCTAGAGCCAGGTTTATTCCCTGTGCATACCCACCCCCTCATCTCTCATAGGCACAGCCGCAGCATGCACAGAAATTTGCTTTAATGCAGGCTGAAAACCCAAGGATCTTTTGGCTGGATTCTGGCTTTTATGCTTATGAAGACAGATAGAAACGTCCTGGCATGCCGTGGTGCATCAGGAGCTTAAGCCGTGGCAGTCCTGCCTGTGCCTCCGGCTTTGTTTATGTCAATAAGAGCAGAAATGTTGCACATCTCTGCAGGCACGACCAAAGGAAAAAATTAGTCAATCTGGCTCACTTTGAGCGGTTCTGGGATTGTGTTCTGAATCTTTTTTAGCAATCTTGAAAGGAGAGAGAGAAATCTGTAATTAAATCAATACATATGTAAACGAGCATCTGCCACAGAACCAGTTTAACTTCTTTGTGTTAAACATTTAGTTCTGTTGACGCATTATTTGTGACATATTCATTGTATATAAGGGTGTTATTAAATTGGATTTTGGCTTGATTTAAGCAATTAAATGAGTCAAATCATTCTATGCATTTGCAGGATTTTTTAAGCTGTTATGTTGGCTCTTGATGTGTGTTCTTCAGCCTGCCTCCCAGCTGACAGCTACTTTTATGAATTATGATTATTCAGAAGTAGGTTTGGGTAAATCATGCAGCTGATAAACTGTCAGTGTTCGGGTTTTCACTGACCAAATGTGGTTGGATATGAAGCTAAGAGCCTCTCTTGCAAGACTGTGTTTGGTTTTGGTTTGTTTCTGTACTTCTCTAAGAGCCCTTCTGAAACCTCAGCCAAAGGAATGGCTGCAGTAACTTCAGTCTAATTCTTTTGTGGTTGTGAACTCAAGTAGCTCTATTTCAGTCATCTGGCGTATAGTAAAAATACTGGGAGTCTGAAGTGTCAGTGGTGTGAAAGAAGATGCTGTTGTCTCCCACGTAGGAAGTGAGCCTGGTCTTGTATTTCCTGAACGCTCAGCGCTGCCATTTACACCATGGATAAACTTGAATCTTTGTTCTTTGTTTCTTTTCTGGACCTGGCTCAGAGCTTGGACATCCTTAAATCTGTCTTAAAAAAATATATACTTTCCTAGATGATCACTTTGAAAAAAGTAGTCAGACTGCTATCTGTGGTCACTCATTCTGTAGTGACACTCCACACTGTGCAGGGCTTGTGCTTTGGACTTGGGTGCCGCTGGCATGTGGGTGTCAGGGTCAGAGGATGGGCATCTTCTTCCTGAGGTGTATGCTTGTTTCTTCCTAAATTGGGAAATCCAGCTGTGCTACTGTGGCTCGGTCAGGCAAGGCGCTAGGTTTCGAGTTGTTAGACATGTATTTTGGCTGCAGGAGGCTTTCACCACATGTGTATAGGGCTCTGTGTCCTTGGATCGTGCAAATGCTGCGTCTCTCTTTCCTTTTGCAGCATATTTCTCTTTATTTCCTGCCTTGTGTTGCTTCCATCACTGCAAAGGAAGGAGAGTGGGAGCAGTCCAAACAGCAAGGGTCACCTCTGGCTGCTTTTGCACATTATAGCACTAGATTATTAGTGCTATTCCTTTGCATGCCTGAGGACGCACAATGTGTTTGCACATACACAATCAAGTTTGCCCTTGGTTTGTGAGCGCATTCATCATGCTACTAGTGCTTGTGATAGATGCATGGTGCAGCTCCTGGATGACAAATGTTGTGTCACGATGTCATGGTAATTCCAGGAGACTCCATCAGGACGAGGGTCATCTGCTGTGCAAATGAATGAATGAAAAGATGCTCACTGATCCCAAAGACTTTAACATTTGTCATGCTTTGCTGCTGCAGTCTTTGGGCATTACATTTGCTGTGTAGATAGCAAAAGACACAAGAATAAGAAATCGATTGAGGCAGGGACTACAAATACTAACTTTTTACCTGATGATAACACAAGAAGATACTTGAAAAAGCCACCTGCAATGCCCAGTGGAAGAAGGATAATGCAAAGCTCATGCCTGCTCCAGGTGCAGTGCTTTACATATGCCTTATTCCTCAAAAAGAGCCAGTAACAAACCGTAAGCAAGTCAGCTCTTCTTCCAAAGGTCCTGGCTCCCACATCTACCACAGCTTCCTGGGGAGCCACACTGTCTCCTAGAGCTGCCGTCAAACAACACAGTGTGGGAATCAAATTTCCCACCAAGTTCATCTTGTGCATTGGTAAAACTAGTGAATTCCCACTTCTAAGGAAATGAAAACTGTAGAGCAGCTCAGCAAGGATCAGACAGACGGGTGAAAAGGGAAAACAGCTGTTTCTGTTACAGTGTGTGACCAAACTGTGGTGCTCAGGGATGCTGTGAGGGACAGCAGTATGCACAGGTCTCTCTCCTCAATGCAGCTCTCTTGATGCAACCCCCGGTGTAGGAAGTTACAAGCAAGCTTTGATAGGCACAAGGTGGGTCCTTAGTTTCCTTGGTTATCAGCTACTCTTGGAGGTGAACACTGGATCTTTGATCTTAAACCTCTATGGCTTTTACACCTGGAGCTCTCCTGAGCTCCAGAGGGCTGGGCTGGCATTGTAATCCAGCCCTCAACCCATGTAACAGTGTGTGCTGGGCATCATGGAACCCCATCCCACGTCCTCAAAAACTGTGTGTGGGAACCAAAACCAGCGGGTCAATGTGCTGCCGACCCAGGTGAGACTTTCTGTCCTGCCACCACCGAACCCTGTAGGGACACATCAAATCAGGAGTTACATCTGCTGGGTGCTTCCTTGGCCTTAATGACATCCCAGAGCTGCTGAGTGTTGGGGCTTGGTGTTCACAGAGGCTGTACATTGCTAGTTGGCATATGAAATGCTCGAGGGCTCTTCATTAATTTTGCATGTTAATATCCCCAGGACAGCTATGTAATTTCAAGAGATTTCATTTCTCATGTAAAGCTCTGGCCTTTTTCCTACCTGAGGCATAATTTTATGAATGACTTACTGGCACCTTGCCGCCCAACAGAAGCCACCATGTTGCAAAGGACTATAGTGGTGGCAGCTAGGGAATAAATTTCCTCCTTCTTCTGGGAAGAAGAAGAACGTTGACCCATCCCATGGACACCGATTATCCACAGGCTGTGAGGAGAACGTGGGAACAGATGCTTCAGATGTCCCTCGATCCTGCAGGCCATGTTGCTGCTCTTGTGCCATGCGAGAAGGGGTAAGCACGTCATCACCTGGGTGAAGGGGTTGTAAATTGTCCTTCCTCCTGAGTCCTTCTATGCAGCCAGAGAGGAACTTCTCACAGTTTTTGGAAATCTGCTCAGAGGAAGGAATCAGTCACTGCAGAGCCCTTTGGTGTTATCCCTCTTCCAATCTGGGAAAGTGTCCCTCCAAGAAGGTGGGCACTGTGTCTGGACCTAGCATGACTCCATGATGTGTGCACCTGGTGGGATTTTTGCTTGCACACCTCAAGGTACACATAGCCTTGACCTTGATCATCCCTATGGGCAGAGAAGGTTTTAGCTCCAGATCCCATGACATAGGTGAGACAACTCACATTTCAGTGTGTCTGAGTGGACTCCCACACCTCATTCTTCAGAGAGAGTACTGCAACTTCAGCTTCACTTCAGTGGGGTTTTTAATAAAAGCAGACAGTTATTTTAGGAGGTTTTTAGGAGAAGGAACATCACATAGGTGTTGTGGTAGTGTGGTTATCTGCCTTCTTTGCCAGATATCATGTGTGACAATACCTTTGACTGTGACTAAGTTGAACCTGGAGAACCTGGTCTGGATTTCAACAGGGACAGTATTTGGCAGCTCCTGAAATGCAGGACATTTCAGGAAGAGAAGGATGAAGAGGAGGAGGATGGAGGACAGCACCTGAAAAGGATATATTTGGGTCTAAGAGATGCCCATTGTCTACTCTTAATCAGATATGGCCTTTCCATATGTTTCTTTGCAGGCACTATGAACCCCAAGCTTCATCCACCTGGGAGATGCCTATCCATCCTTGCCATGCAGGAAGGAAAACTTCACATACCTTTGATCTCAGGTATGTGAAGGAAGGTGATATGAAATGCTTGCAAGATTTTAATAATAATAATAAAAAGAATAATAATCAAATAATTGGGGCTCATTCGCAGAGACCTGAATCGTGTGCTTCTATCTTCTGTGACAAGCTCAGTGGTTTTTCTGGCAACAGCAGACCAAGAGGTCATTTCTACCACTAAACTCTTCTGATGATGTTTTCAGCAGCAGACGGTGCTCGGAAAACAAACCTGGTAAGCATTAGAAGAAGATTGTGTAATTGCCTGGTTTTGTGGTTCACTACAGTTTTGCATGGGTGGGCACTGTGGCGTGAACCTACTTTCAGTTCCATTGATGTTCTTGCTAAAGATAAAAGAAAAAAGAACTGAGTCCCCTTATCAGAGATCCTGATGGCTGCCCCAGTGGCTGCATGCTCTGTTTTAGAATAATTTAGGTTGGGAAAGACCTCTAGGATCCTCAAGTCCAACCTTTCATGCACCACGGGAGGGAATCGGGGGAAATTTACCTCCTGCACCAAATTCAGACTGTCGCTTAGAAGCTGTCTCTGCATCATGTGGCACTGCCACAGACCTTCACAGTCCAGGGGGATGGTTAGTAGAGATGGGAGGTGTGTGCATGTGGCAGCACTGAGACTCAATACAGCACCATGTAATTATTAGTTGTAGTGATTCAGCTCAGTTCTTTGAGAATTAGGGTGAATTCCCTCGTCAAGCCTGGAAGCCAGGAAGAGCAGCAATACTCCCCAGGAGCTGCATCACAGAGTGGAAAGCGAATGGGGCTGTGGGAAAGCTGGGACCTCGTGGTGAGTTGAGCTTGGCTGGCTGCTAGGCATCCAATGAGCTACTCTCTCATTGCCCCTCCTCAAAAAGACAGAGGAAGGAGATAAAATGGAAAAGCTCATGGGTCAAGATAAGGATCATTCACCAGTTACCACCACAGGCAAAACAGACTCAACTTGGGGAAAAAAAGGATGTACTAATCCTGCAGCCTCACCTTGAGATACAATCCACTGAAATAATACTGCTCTGAAGATTAGAGCTGGCTAGTGATTTTTTTTCTCTATCCACTGAATATATTTGGCTGTTGCCATCTCTGGATCCTTACTCTTCCCAGCAGCAGAGATGTCTCGTTTCACCAGTGATGAAATTGAGACACGCTAACTTATCTCAGCTATCATAAGCAATCAGACACAGGCAGCAAGAGAAAACCAGTGTCCTGCCTTCCAGATCTCTCCACCTGTATGTCCAGGTGGTGAAGGCCAACAGGATCCACATCCCAGCCAGCTCCTGGCCTGCAGCAGGGCATGAGGAGGCTGATGCTGAGGGAACCGACTGGGATGTGCTCTGGGTTTGCTTTCCTTTCTCTCAAACCACTTAAGACCATTTCCAGTACAGTTCCCTCAACTTACTGTCACTGGGCTGACAACAGTCAACAGTTATGTGGGTTGATTTTCTTGTGGCTCAGCAAAATGGAGAAAGTTTCTTGGCAGCTGTGCATTCATCTTCCCCTCCTCAGATACTGGAGGGAAATGGTCCTTTTTTCTGTCCTTACGGTTAGTGCCACTTGGGTGTTTTCCTTGAACAGAGTGTCTTGAGTTTCCTTGAAGAGGTTTTTCTTTCACTGTTTTGTAGCAACTGGCCATTTCATCATGCAAGATCTCCAACTGCATCATGGCTGTGTAATAGTTCCCTCCAGGTGGCAGGGGATTTTAGGACAAAGATTTTCCACTTTAAAGTAAAGGTTGTTTTTCTGCTAAAAGGGAATTACAACCTCTGGGGTTTGGTGACTCATTCAAATGGGTGAGAAGTGTCCCTGCTCCCCAGTCTGGGCTTATGAGGAGCTTCTCTGGAAATAAAAAGGTGTACCCTGAGCAGTGTTTGCATGTCCCCAGGCCAGCTTTTATCAGCTGACATGGTGGCATAGTGGGGTCAGAGGGCAGGTGGCAAAGTGCTGCCTGGGACTCTAGCTGAGCCTGGGCATCCTATGGCTCTGCAATTTAATGTTATAATCTGTCCCCACGACCCATAACTAGCACTCACCCATGAGGTGCGTAGCTCTGTGTCCGATTTATCATGCATGAGATAGGTTTGGAGGAGTCTTCCCCAGGTGAAATTTATTCCACTGGTGCGACTTGATCCTGGGGGACCTGCATGTGGATAATCACCTTAATTGGTGAATTGGTGGATAATCACCTAATGGGGGTTTGTAGCCCCATTCCCTGCTAATCAAAGTGCTTGAACAAGCCACATTTTTCTGTAGGTCTACAGGAACTTTGTCCACACCTTATGGGAAACCTCCAGGAAGGAAGAAGACATGTGACACAGAGTGCTTCCCAGGGGGTTTCCAGCCACCAGTCCATCACAGCCAGAGGGTGGTTCGACAGGAGTCTGCACAGAGCTCCCACAGCCGTGCGAGAAGGAACAGGGCCAGGTGTGGGGCTCCTAGCACGGCAGTCGCTCTGCAGGAGCCATCTGGGTGTATGCCTGGCCCCTGTGGTAAATGTGAGAGGAGCTGAGGTCTCTCAACACACTGCAGACTGCAGGCTCTGAGAAGCACTGTGTGTCTGCGTGTAAGAGTGAATTCTACCCAGAAACTGCAACAGATTTGCTCCCAGAGTCAGTGGGATACAGAGGCCAGGGCTGCAGCATCTTCTGCTGTCATGTTCCTGCAAGGATGAGAGATGCCCTGCTTGTGTGTCAGGGCTGATTCATCCAGGCTGGAGCCGCTTCCTGGAAATGTCTCTCCTCCAGGCTGAAAAGGGCAGAGGGGAATGCTGAAGCTGGCATACCCAATGCCGTACCCTCACCAGGAGCTATGTGTGGCCACATGTATTGACCTCATTACTCATTTGCGAGTGTGCAGCACAATTTGCAGAAAGGATGCTTAGCACAGACAGCTCAGCTGGGTGTTTGGAGACCTGCATCTCTCTGGGCAGTGACCAAAAAAAATTCAAAGCAGTTCTTCCCAGTGACAAATGTGTCTGGCTGTGATGAAAATGGTGTGCCAATGGGCAGGAGAACTCAAGTTCCAACATAGCCTTTTGCTACTGGCACTTGTGTTGAAAAGTAAGTATTTCCCCTGAGAAAATGAAGTATTAGTGGAACAGCTCATCTACACAGCTGCCCTGATTTTAACTTTCTCACTGTTTAGAAAGAGAAACATCTTAAAGACCCTCATGTTGATGCTTCTGGTAGCACACCATGCTACAGCACTGCCATGGGAAGCCTCCATCTCCATCTGGTGCATCCTCAGAGCAGTGCAAGAAGAAACAGCCCTTGGCCTCTGAGATTCAAACTTGACATTTATCATCCCATTGCCACCATTTCCCTCGGCAGAAGCTCCCTGAGCCACAGGCACTGCTGGTGTGGAGGTGGGAGTTTGAGGCTGAGGTTATGGTGATCCCAGCAGCGCGGTGTGCTGGCCCACCAGCCACCTCCAGCTGTAGAGGTCCCGCATGTGTAGTGCATGCTGGGACTCTGCTGCAAAGGAAAGCAAAAGAGAAAATAAATTGCTGGTGTGTTTCAACACTCCCACTTATCACAGGCAGCTGCCTGGGCATGAACCGAGTAAGGTGTGAGCTGGGGCTGGGATGCCGGTGATATCCTTGTCCTTACCACTGGCTGTCTCTGATATCTGTGGCCGAAGTTCCTTTGCTTTGCAGCACTGGAAAGAGGGAGCTGCCCCAGTGGCCAGGATTTAGTCCAGGAGGTACCTTCCCATGCTAGCAGAATGGTTTCCATAGCACTAGGGATGTCTTTCTTCTATTTCCACTTCTACATATGTTGTTTCCTTTTAATTCTACTAGTGAGGTGATGCTGAGCTGATCTTGCTGCTCAGGTCTCTGTGCACAGGCAGTAGTTCCTATAAAAGGGTTGTCATCCACCCCTGCCCAGAAGTTGTCCACGTCTCTGTGGCAGTGAATCCACCCAAGTGGGGTCAGAGCTTAGCCTGGACCCAGGCTTTGCACCACCTCTGGTCATGGCATTGGGGCTGCCAGCCTGGCATGGGGCTGTCGCTCGCTTTTCTCCACTATGGCTGAGCACGTGCTAAGCCAGACCTGGACTCTGTGCTGGCCCTGCTCCCATGGGCTGTGGGGAAGTAGAGGTGGCCAGACCTTGAGGAGATACGTGCCAGCCACGGGGCACTGCTGCCTTGGCCATGCAAAGGAAAATCTGTAGCTGGGGTCTGTTCAAATGGAGAAATTCCTGAAACATCAGTGCTTTGGACTTGCTCTCTTCTTCAAGCAGGTCTTGTCCGTGGCCCTGATTGTTACATCAGCTGTAGCTTTTGCAGCCTTGGTTTGTTCTTTTCTCAAAGCCCTTTGCTCTGCAGCCTGAGGACCAGCCTGAGCCATGCCCACATCCCCGGCGTGCAGGGCAGGCGAGGCTGCCTATGCTTGGCTGCACGGCTTCTCCAGCATCGCCTGCAGCATCCCATCCTAGCTTGGAGGCTCTTCATTTTTAGCAAAAACTTTCTGGGTGGTTGTGTGCGTCAGGGATGGACAGATGGACGGGGCAGTGAGGGGAGCCAGAGGAGTCAGTAGATGGCAGAGTTGGTTTAGCATCTGCTGTCTGCCATGTCTCTTGCAGGCTCACTGGGATTTTGTGATGGATTTGTTGTCAAAATGATGCCCCAAAGCTCAAACCATTGCAGCCTGGCCTAGGAGCAAGCTATGGCTGGGGCTGCTACGAAGCAGCTGGTCTGGGCAAGCATTCACACCATCACGCTGCAGTAGTGGCAGAGCTGGCACCATACAGGGAGAGGGCTCCTCGCAACGCCTACATGCACGGCTCGGAGCATCACATCTTACGGCGCTGAGACAAAAGGGTTGTGGGTTACCATTGCAGTATCTATTGCATACTATTGAAGGCAACACTGATCTGCCTTTGCATCACTTTGCTAGAGATTGAAGATTGGCTTTCCTGCCTCCGACTGCGTGTGCATCGTCTCTGTCAGGCTCTCAGACTGAGTGTTACTAGAGAGCGTGGCTGCATGTGGATTTCCACCCAAGCACAGATCCCTCCTGCCCCTAGGTGCTGCCTTCTCCATGAGCATGGTTAGTACCAGGCAGGGGCTGAGGATTTTCTCCCCAAAGCCCTCACGTCAGAGCAGTAGCCTTTGGCTGCTCACCCTGGCTGGCTGATCTCCTGTCATCATCAGCAATGTCAATCTCTCTTGCTCACCTTGGGGCTGTGCATGACCCCAAGGGAATCCCAGTGATCCTGAAGCATGAGCACAGCATCCTAAGGGATTCAAAGTTCAATAGAAAGTGAGGGGAGAAATGACAGTGCAGGGTGAAAGCAGATGCATTGAAGAGCCATTATCAATGATTCTCATAGTGGTGAAGAGAGCCCTGCAATGAGAGCTTTATGGAGGTTATGTGTGTAAGGTTTTGAAAAAGATGAGTAATTTGCATTAATATTGCCTTGGCAGGGGAGTTGTGATTTAGTGCAGGAGAGAAAGGCAGAAGATTAAATTAGTAGCTGCCAAACCAGCCCTGGGAGATTGCCCATCTGTTGATAATTTCCAGTCAGCATCCTGACAATTTGCTGCAAGACGTGTTGATACCATGCAGCCCCAGTGGGACAACCAGGCATGGCCAGCCCAGGGGTCAGCCAGCCCAAGGGCTCACTGCAAGCCTTTGGCTACGGAGGGAAAGGTGGTGCAGAATGGCAGCTGACCCAAGCTGTGTCTCACCATGACAGAATCCACCTCAAATCCTTGAGATCCCATCCATCCCTGCACTGCATGTGGCGTCACCTCCTGAGAATTGGCCAAGTGCTGTGAAACCCTCCTTAGAGCACAATGCAACCCTGACCTAGGGATGTGTCCCACCCAGGTGGCCGGGGACTCTTGCGTGGTGGTGGGACACGTCCATAGGTCATGACCCTCACTCGGCTGGGTTGTTCTGCCATGGCAAAGCTGGGTTTGGCCCTGCACAGAGTGGGGAGGAATGGCAACGTCCTCCTCCCCTCCTGACGCTTTTGTTTTGTTTGTGAGTCCCACAGGGATGTAGAAGATGCAGTCCGACGGGGTGGCTGGGGGAGGAAGGGGCAATGCAAAGGCGATGCTGGGACCCTCCCCACCCACCCCATCCTGCTGTGCCGTGGGAGGCAGCCACCAGCATCGCCAGCCCCACAGCCTCCCACGGGTTTTGCTTTTCCTCTCTCCTACCCTCTCCTTTTGCAACATGAAAGGGCAGAGCCTTGCCGGGGCGTTTTGCCATGGCTTTGATGGTCGCAGGCCCCCGCACCCTGTGCTGGGGAGAGCTGCTTTGGACAGAGTGCTGGGGGATGCACGGGATGCTCCTGCTCCCTTCCGCTGTGACTCAGGCAGCAGGCGCTTGTTTGGCAGGGCCAGGGGGCTCCCCGTGCCAGGCTCTATTTTTAGGAAGCTGGGAGAAGCAGGTGAAGCTGTCATAGCAAGAAGTTTCTAGTGTAATTTGTGGTTTCACAGCTTCGGTGAGGCTCGACATCAGCAGTTTAGAGGCCAGGTGCTCTTGGTGGCTCAGCACAGCAAGGCTGGCATCACTGCTCAGATGTGTAGCCCAGATGTCACGTATGAACTACGTGCCCTCTGGGGCCCTCCATCCTCTATAGGGTCACTGGGGCTTGTCTCTCAGCCGTCCCCTGCTCTCCACCCACCTTGATCCCCTAGGGAAGGGCTGGGTGGGATGTGTCCATGGGTGGCACAGCGGGGCTAGGAGATGAGGAGGGATGGAAGAGGGGGCCAAGGGGACAATGGCCCCCAGAACAGGGTGGCTTAGAGGTACAGCAGTGTCACCACCATGACAGTACCTCACTGAGGTACATGACAGTACCTCAGTGTCATCACCTGCAGCTCTTTCCCATTGCTCTTTGCTGCTCTGGAGGGTGGCAGAGAAGGGCAGGATATCTTCTCACATCTCTGGGGAATATGCAGCAAAGATAGTGCTCTACACCCTGCTCTGATCTACCTGCTGGGCAGCAGGAGCCTGGGACAACTCATGTTCAAATCTGCTGGCGCCTGAAACTTTTACTGACCTCCATATGGGTGTCTCCACGGCTGAGGGCCATGGCAAGCAATGGGGCTGCAGCCTGTTGATACCACCATAGTTGCTACAACCACCATCTTCTGCTCTTTTCTGCCACAGAGGAGAAATTGTACTGACACCTTCATCTGTCCCTAAGGCTGATTCTTGCTGCTTTGAACTCCAAACACTTTTTCTAATTCATACCAAGGTGAAAAATGAATGGAAACTGCAACGCAACCTTTCCTTCTCCGGATGCTGGTTATGTTTTCTGTTCTCTCTTCCTCTCCAATGACGGGGTTGTCCTGGAGACACAAGAGCTCAGAGGATGCAGGAGAGGGAAAAATCTAAAGTGATAAAGCACTTCTTTGAGTGGAACGGATGGAAATGGTGGAAAAGCTCAGATTTCTCTTCTGTCCATGTCTCTGTGCTGAAGCAACTTAATTTAGGTTTCTCTCATAGGTTCCCTTCTGCATCCCTCCCACGGCATCGCAGGCAAACTCCTTTTGTGACTCAGAGTAAAATCTTCTTTTCAAATGTATTGTTCTTAGTAACGCACAGCACCCAGCTTTTGTTAATTGTGAAGAGCATGTGGGGTGAACAGCACATTTTAAAGAGCTAGTCACGAAACCACAGCGAGTACCCAAAAAAATTTACTCTCTTCTCATCAGCTTTCACCTTGCTGCCTTCAGAAACGCTCCCAGCCTTTGACAGATTACCAGGGCAAGCAACCGGATATTTTCTCGGTAAACAAAACTCTGTGCCCTGAGTACAAGTGGAGACAATTTGCTGATCAGTGGAAATACCACTACTAAGTCAATAGGAATGCAAACGATGGATCACATTTTCCCATTGTCTCACCCACGCATTATCTGGCTGGAGGAACTGTGCCAGTTTGGGTTGACAAGTGAATGGGTAAGGTTACGTTCAGAGGGTTTGGGGACATGAAAGAAAACCCTGTTGATTTCTCAGTGGTGGGCTCATCACCAGGTGAAGGTGTGACTTCGCCTTCCCTGGGGTTATCTCATGCAGGCAGGCTCTTCCCTCTGGTGTTGGGTCCTCTCTCCATTGCCCATCATCCCTCTGGAACATGTTTCTCTTTCCCCAACACTGTGTCCCGCCTCTGCTATGCACCCCCATGTTCCTACAGCAGATCAAGGATGTGCAACCATGATGCTACCTGGCCCTGGCATGGGATAACATGGATTTTGAGTCATTCCCCCAATCCTCACCACCCATGTGAAGCAGTAAGGTGTCAACAGAGCATGTCCTCAGGGGCCAACACCACCACAAACTCTGCAGCAACTCTGTCCTCCTGGGATGCCTGGCTCTGAACAGCAATGATGGCAGATGGCCCAACAGGGCTCTGCTGTCCCCAGAGCTCAGTTAGCACCTCCTTGTGGATCTGGCCCTACTGGCACTGACTTCTGGCTTTAGCTGGAGAAGCTGCAGGACCTGGTCATGTGGAGGAGGCTGTTCCCGAGGGCTTACTCCCCACCAGCCGGGGTGGTTGAGGGGCTGGATTGCAAACATGGAGCAATGGTTTCCTAAAGAGGAGCTGCTGGCCTGTCCTCCCCACTGACAAACCTCTGCCAGGATCCCGCTGTCATATTTTCCGCCCAGTTTCTCCCATCAGGGTGCCAGTGACTAATTATTCTCAGTTTCCTGGTTTGCAGCACAAGCTGTCCAACCCTCCCAGTGATGTTTTATGCTGGGTACGCAAAACAGAGCCTTTCCTCATCCTCCTCACCAAACCCAAGGCTGCTACCCACTTTGGCCTCCCCAGCAAGGTGCGTGCAATGGGGCCAGCAGTGTGGTCAGGGTTTTTGATGTTACCTACAGATTCTTCTCATTGTGGTGAAACAGTGACAAGTGGCTATCCAGAAATGGCTTTGAAAAGGTTTCATCTGCTGGGAACAGCCAGGGCTCAGGAATAGCTGTGCAAAACCTTGCTTGCTGCTCTCTGCAACGCTCATTGTTGTGGTTTCACACATTACTGGCTGCCTCTCTGTCCTGATACTCAGGATTCGGGGAAAGTATTAAACAATGACATCTCATGTCATTTTGTTTCTCATGTAGAGACTTCCTCCATATAAGGGTTAAATTCAGAAGAAATTCTGAAAAGCCCTGGAAAAGGCTGGTGAGTGCCATGGGGCTGAGGCTCTGGGTGAGGACTTTGGGGAGCTGGTGCTGCTCCTCGCCATGGCCTCATGGCCCTCAGCTGTGTGCGGTATCCTTGGGGATGTCCACCACAAAATGGCTTTTTGCCAGTGGCAATCTCTCTGTGGCAGGGATGGTGTGTAGGAACTCAGTGTCAGACCAGACACCTGGGAGAAGGCTAGCCCCTTATCCAAAGATAATGCCAATTTTAAGATAAAAGAATAAAAGCAGTGGCTTGGCAGTGCCTCCGGTCTGTGTGTGGTCTGCAAGTCCAAGAAACCAGGTCTGAAGCCCAGTGATGCTTTTGAGACCCAGCATGGTGCATCCCCAGCACTGTTTGGGTCACCTCACTGCTGCTAGGACGATGCTCCTTTGAAGGCTGGGAAGACCTGATGAGCTGGACAGTAAGATAGTAAGGCGCATGGGCAGCCCTCAGGGCACAGGAACACAAGAGCAGGGACCCCAGGGGCCACTGTCTCCTCTAGAAGGCAAAAATTACACTAGGGGCTGGCCCTGGAGTGGGTAGCCCCATCCCAAAGCTTCCCTCATCACGGAGGTGTAACAGTCCTGGCACAGTGAGAGGTTACACGGCTCCGAAGAACCAGCCAGAGCCTCAGCCCTGGGCTGTCCTCTGCCCAGCTGCTGAACTGCTGCCCACAGAGACCCTGGTGCCATCCCACACTTGTGATTTGGATGCTATATTTAGGAACACAGTGGCCTGCCAAGGTCAAACTCTGCCTTGGTTGCAGAGACACTGGCGCTTTGCTACCAGCTTTTGCATTTGCAGCTCACAGCACCCTAACCACACAGGACAGGATGCGAGAGAGCGGGTAGAGAGCAAAAGCGACTGCTGGACTCCATCCTGCAGTGTGCTGAGCAGCCCTGCCAAGCCGCTGGGCCCCAGGTCTCCTGGGGCTGCTGGCGAGCAGCGCTGGGCTCAGCGCCCGCTGCTTCTAACAGGATCCAACCCTTTATTTGTCGCATGCACATCTGATAAGAGCATCGTCTTCAGCACGCTGCTTTCAAAACAACTTTATAAGATGGCTTGACGATTGCCTACAAACCAGTGGCCCAGCCCTCCTCACAGTACAGCCTTGCAGCTCTCCTCTGCACCCCGACAGAAACCCAGATTTATCCTCTTTACATGGAGGAAAGGAATTCTATCCCATGTTGCAAGCAGTGAGGACCCCTCTGTGTTTACCCTGAATTATTTTACTGGTGGTGCATGGCTGCAAAAGTGTCGGACGCCTGAAGAGCTTGGTCCTGCTGGACCTTACCTCCCTGCTGCTGGCTCAAGAGGTGTCAGAACACAGAGGGAATATGAGTTGCACAAAGTTGCATGGAGGTGATGCTGGGAGGTCAGCAGCTGGCAGGCGTACCCAGCACCCTCAACGGCCCTTTTCATGCCCAGATACATAGATACAGCTAACATGGGTAAGTGGGGACAGAATCTTGAGATGGCTTGTGTCCTTGGATGCAGGGTAAGCATCTCACTAAGGTACTAAAAAGCTGCTTAAAACTTGTCTCTCCAAAGTGACAGCCAAGCACCAAGACCCAAAGTCCCACTGTCTGCCAAGGAGCATGAAAGCTGTGCCCACACTAGTGTCGCAGTGCCCATAGAGATGGTCCTTTCTCCAGAATCATCCAGCCTACCCAGGTGGAGACTTCACCCATGGGGAGCCCATGGGTCACGGCCATGGAAAAAGCAGAAACTAGAACAACCCATCTGCCTCAGCCAAGCGTCTTCACTGCAAAATCGTCCTTCTTGTGAGGGAGAGAGCAAAAAGCCTTTCTTCCCCTTTTGGGAAACAACTGACTTTCTGAGTGCCTCCTTAGCCCCTGGCAGCTGCTAAGCTGCACAGTGCTGCTCAGCAGTTCTCTCTGTATATTCATGGTCTTCATTTCTTTGAAGACAACTTGCCATGAAACCATCTACAGCAGGAAAAAAACACTGGGGCATAATCTGGAGTGTTTCAAGGGCAAATATGAATATATGGAATAAGAACCTCTCTCTGCTTCTGGTAGAACGGTAGGAAAAAACATGGAAGTACACCAGAGAAGAAAGTCTAAGCAACTTTTTTTTTGTTGTGGGAGACGGTAGTGAACAAACCTACCCACTACGAAGAGTTTTTTCCAGGAAGTGTAGGTTGCTGCAACCTGTATCCCTTGAGCAGCGGGTGCTCCGACAGCAGTTCTCATGCTACTTGCAAGCAGTGCATTTGAAGGAGCCCCAGCAACGTGCACGGAGGATGAACGAACCCTACAGCCCTGCGACGCCCCGACCCATCAGCAGCACTTCGCCCAGCACCATGAAAATGTTCATGGGATTTCTCGCTGTATTTATTTTAGCACAGACAATTGGAACCGTACTCTTCTGTTTGTATCTTCACATGAAGATGGATAAGGTAAGTGGAGAAATCAGGCTGTCTCTGTTGGGTTACTAACGTGACTAGCCTTCAGCTGTGGTGAGATGTGCTCACCAAAAGGATAAACATAGTACAAGGTGATGTTGGCCAGTGAATGGCTGCAGGAGTGGGTTTTATTACACCCATGTTCTCATTTCTGCTTTAATTTGCCACTAAGGTGTATGCTGAGGAAGATGGATGTCTCTTCCCTTGTTAACAAAACAAGAATGGATCAATCAAGAAGAGCCATTAATAGCAAACCTGTCAGCTGGTGGCCAGTCTAAGAGAGCGTGGATTAAACACACAAGTAGCTATTTTAGGCTCCTTGATGTTTTTTCTGGTGCGGCAGCACTCAGCAGCACTGTGACACTCATCATCAGGATGAGAGGACCCAGAGATGACATTTTTTTAGTGTTTGCATGTATGAATTTTATCAACATCTCACTTCGGATGCTGTCTTTCTGTTTAAGGAAGAAAAGAGTGGATCTTAGTACTTTGTCTTTTTTAGAAGAGACACAGTATCAGTGATCCTGTCCCATACCTGGGACAAAGTTTACCAAAAAATTAAAAACTGAAAAGCTGTTTTTGAGGTTGCCATGACCTGCAGCCACACCGCATGTTATTTAAAATAACTGATCTAAAGCTACTTTCCTTCAAACCAGAAAAGATAACCAGCTAAAGAAATGAAATGTGTCTAAACCCCAGAATTAATTCTCCTCAGCAGATACAATGATAATATCATTACTGATTCTTGAACACATTGTCTCAACTCAAACTGAAATTTAAGCAGGTGACTTCTGATCTCCAAGGGTGGAGAGCAATCCTGAGGGGATTTTAAAGTCACAGGGGTGGAAGGGGACTTGTCTGCAAGAAGGTTGTAGCCTGGGGTGAAGGGGTGAGTAGAGGTTCCCTGGCAGCACAAAACGTGACTGCACAGGACCATGGCAGAGGATCGGAGACAGCCAGAATGCGGTCATGGGTCACAGGAGGATTTCGGCTGCCATCAGAGCTCACAGCAGGGCTTCAAACCTGACACTTCACAGCTCAGCGCTGTCTGCGCTGAGTGCACTGCCAGTCTGTGTGTCCTCAGCTCTGCACTTCTCTTTGCTCTTTAGCCAAATGTCAGGTTTTTTACAAATAACAGTGCCATTGAAATAAATCACTGCTTATTTACTTAGGCTTTCTGATTTTTTTTTTTAATCTGATTTTTAAAATTTGGAGCTCTAGGTAGAATTCAGCTCTAACCCACCAGTCATTTTGGTCTCTTGGCAGCTCTTCTAGTCAATCAGTTAGCCAAAAAAATGAAAAGCCACCCTGCACAGGCAGGGCAGCATGGGGCTGAGCGACCATCTCAGCTCCTTGCTGGGGCCACCAAGGCAGCCACAGCGAGCCCTGAGCCACTCGCTGAGATTCCTGCACTGCTGTCCGTAAATTCAGGCAGGTGTGTACTTGCCACCTGCCTTTTGTAAAAAGCAGAATGAGAAATATAAATCCATTATCAAGGTAATAGAAAATCAGAAGGGATCCTGAGCAATCCTCCTCTCATCCAGCATTGCCAACAAGGGTCAGTCCCCTAGATGCAATTCCCAGCAGATGTGAGTGCAGATGCTGTGCCAGGAGGCTGGTGGGAGCACTGGGTACCCACAGTGTGTCCACCCAGCTCATCCTGACGCTTAACAACCAATGCTGAGCTTTCCAGGCTGTGATTTATCAGTGGCAGGAATAGAATGTGGCTCCACTGCCAGTCATTGCAAGTTTCCCACTAACCTCCCATTCATCCTCTCTTCTCTCTGGCAGATGGAAGAGGTGTTGAGCTTAAATGAAGATTACATCTTCCTGAGGAAAATACAGAAATGCCAGACAGCAGAAGGTCAGAAGTCAACATTATTGGACTGTGAAAAGATTTTAAAGGGCTTCCAGGACCTCCAGTGCAAGGTACACTGCTGTTAGGTGGATAAAGACCCCACTGAAAGTGCAGGGGACCTCCCAGACTCACACGGCTTCACTCAAGCTTTTTTTTAGAACCATGGGTGTCCTTTACCTCGGAGCTGTGTAGCACGTGCCCTTTTTTACACTATAATCTTTTTACACCGTATTGATATGATTGAAAATTCTCATCCATTTTTTTCTCTGGTCTTCGCCAGACCGTGTCTAGCTGTGACATGCCAAGGGATGCTCGGGGTTCACGGTGGGAGGGATGGAGCTGCAGCCAGCCTGGCTCTACATTCTGATCTCAATTTGAAAAACATTGATTTTCTGCTCTCTGGCACCTCACTCCAATCCTGCACCAAGTAGTTGTGAGGATGCTTGTGGTCACCTGCCACTGGGAGCATTTTTATGCCCACTTTGCCCAGATGTCGATGATGGTGCAAGGCTTGGGCCAGGCAGCACGGCTCTTGGCAGCCAGCGAGGGGGAGCAGGAGGAGGATGCTGTGCAAATGCCACCCCATGGACTCAGGGATGGTACCTCTAGCTGGTGCAGCAGGTCCTCACATTTGGGTGCAAAAAAGCCAGCCTGCGCTGAAATGTCCTCCTGGAGCATGTGAAGGCTGCCCGGCCAGAGATGAGGAGCTCTCACCCTGCTCAGCTCTTGAACTCGCTGTTTAGGAGGCACTTTGCTGGTCAGTGCAGGCAGGAGAGGGACATTTCTTCCTCCTTGTTAGTGCCTGATGACATCAAATGCCTTGGCTAAACCTTTGGGTTTTCATCAATACCCAATAGAAAATTGTTTCTGAGATGGACCCCATTCAGCACTCCTGAAGCCTCCAACCTTGTAAGGACAGCAATGTGACTACCTTACTGGGCAGTATCTGCAGCATGGCTCTCCAATATGGTTTTAAATGCAAAGGAGATGTTCTTTTGTTTGTTTGTTTGCTTTTTTCAATTAACCTTTCCCCATCACATCATTTTAATTGCACAAAACCTAAGATCATAAACACTATAAAACCCCCGCTGCAAACAGCCCGTCAGCCCATGGCCGTATGGGATGCTGGGGAAGGTACTAGAGGGGCTCTGTGGCTTTGGGTACCCTCTGTCAAGAGCTATCAGGGCCAAACAGCACCAACCCAAGCAATGACCAAAGCATCCTTTACACAGAAGCTTTCAAAATTACTGATTTGTACATCTTAAAAAAAAAATAAATATTTTTTCGCTGTTGTTACAGGACAAGGAAGCCAGCAAGGAGCAGCCCAAGTTTGAAATGCAGAGAGGTGAGTTTTCTGGTGCCATCAGTGCATCCATGGCTTGCCAGGGACAGGAGGAGTAGCCTGGCTGGGGAAGGGGTTTTCTCTACCCTACAACAGCCTGCTGGTGCCTCAAGGCAAGGCATGGAGGCAGGGGACAGAGGCAGGGTTTGGAGCATCCCCATGGGGACGTGCATGGCATGACACTGGCAGAGGGGGGAGTTGGGCATGGCTGTCTCATCAGAGCAGGTGGCTCTGGGTGCCACCTTGCCTGAAGTAAATGAAAACGAATCCAAAATTAAATCCATGGCCTTTTTTTGTTGCAGGCCATGAGCACCATGAGCATCCACATTCAATGCACAAGAACGAGACGTTCATGGCAGGTAAGGGGCGGGCACATCCAGGTCCTGTTCCCATGGCGAGTAAGGTGACAGAGTCTCCTCATGGGCTTTATCCCTCAGAGGCTCCACTCAAAGGCAACTGAGTATCTTTGCTGAGAAGAGGCAAGATCCTGCCTCACTCAAAGCTGGAGGGGGACTTTGGACACTGTCTCTGAGATGGATTTGGCCCATAGAGCAATACCAAGGTGGGAGGTGCTGTGGTCCCTGCAGAGGAGCTGTGCCGCCTTGGAGGGGGGACAACGGGTGCCAAGGCATCAATAACACCGGCCTTTCCAAATTGCAGTGGAGAAGAGGCAGCCGATTGCAGCCCACCTGGCAGGTCAGCAGAACAACAAGACAGTTTCAGGTAAGAGAGACCCGCTCAGCACTGGCCAGGGAGCCAGCAGGGCATGGCAGTGTGCCTCCCCAGGCAGACCCTGCAGTCCTGCCCCATGGCTCTGTAAAGGGCAAGGGCAAAGACAATACAACTCCAGCATGAAAGCGTGTCCCCAAAGCACAACAAACCTCCCAGTGGTCATGTCACCATGTGCACCTGTGCCACACAGGGTTCGCTCCTCCAGTGCTGGCTGTCTTCGGTATCCTCATATATGCCTCCCTAGAAATGCACCACAGTGGCTTAATCTTTACAGTATTTTTCATCAGCAGAAAATTATTTCTCTTTGTATTTAAGGAAAGCAGCTTTTCTCTGGGACCCAAAAAGCAATCTTTGTCTCTTCTGGCCATGTCTTGGTTGGGTGGCTGTTGCAGGAGGGCTCTACTGGCATGTTGTATCTGCTGGTCTAATCATCTTCTCACCTGTAGCGGTCCTGGTAGCAATATGGGCTGGCTGATGACTTTACACTTGTAACTCCGATAGCTCCAAACTGGTTTAGGCAAGCTGCACTTACTCACAGCCATGGCCACAGTAGGTTTGAGAAATGCACTTGGGGTCCATTTGCATTGGTGCGTCCCTCTGCACAGACTATGGTTGCTCTCACAGCTCCATCCGCCAGCGTGAGAGCTAAGGGACATCCTGCGAGAACAAGGATTACCAAAGTGAGTGAGAGTTTACAAGGTCAGCCTCCCAGTCTGGCAAGGATTTCACAATCCGAGCGAGTTTGATTTAATTCTGGAGTAACTGCCAGTAATCGCAACTGCTCTTTCTATCTTTGACGCAGCATTTCACCCAGAGCCCAATCTACCTGTGGAAAGCTTTGTGTTAGATAAGATCAAAGAAGTGAGAAATTTGCTGCATTTTAAAAACTCCCTGCTTAAGCACTTGAGCCTGTAAAGCAGGCTGAAATGGTGCAGAAACCAGCAGTCGCCTAGAGCTTAGCTCTGCACTTGGGCAGTTGAGAGCAGCAGACATGTCTCCATGGGATGCACGGGCATGGACCACAGGCTGCATGGCTTCCCCAGAACCACGTGTGTCACCCTGCTTTGGAGACTGGGACTGTGGACTGGGACAGTCAAACTCGTTATTCCCCGTGGAGCTGGGTTGCTCACCCCTGATGCTCTTGCAGCTGTCTCTGTGGGCTGGGGAAGGCAGAAGGCCAAAGCCCTTTCCAGAGGTTATAACTGAGCTCAGCCCCTATGGCCATGGCTTCTTGGTCACTGAATTGACTTATCTGTACTGAAAACACCAGCGGGATTTTGTGTTCAAGAGCTACTCTCATGAAACTACTGCTGGAGTTGGTACAGATAAGTCAACACAGCCAACTCCAGCGGCAGGTCTGCATGGGCAGTGGTACCAGTGGTGAGAGATAACACTTGCCATGCAAAACTCTTCAAGCTCTGTGCTCTATCAGGGACTGAAAGTGTAAGACTTTTATTTTTTCACTTCTTCGGTAAAGTCTCACCTTCTCCAGAGGCCAAGTAGAGGAGGGACTTTGGAGGAAAGGCAGCACCCAGTTCAGAAAAATTATGTGCCCTGTAGGGGATGCTTCGGAAGACAGGAGCTGGTGTGTTTTGGCAGTGCTCTGAGGGCTTGGAGGCTGTGCCTCCAAAAGCCGTGGAGATAGCAACCCTAGAAGGGTGGACACGGGGATGTTTGACCCTGTGTGGCAACTGTGTGCATACTCCACCCTAAGAATTTCCATTCGGTTGGGTGAAGGAAGCAAAATGCTCCTCTGCTCACATAATCAATTCAAGGGTGTCGAGGCCAGTGACCAGAAACACAGGTTAAACCTGTCCTGGCCTTGGGGAGGTGGACCCTGCTCCTCTGGGCTAGGGATGGTGTCCTAGGCTGAGCAGAACCCACTCCCACACTGTGCAGCAGACAGAAGCTGTGATGCCAAATGTCTGCAGGATGTCCCACCAAAACCAGCCTGCCAAACTGGATGTCTCCTTCTCCCAGCTCATCTGCCATGCTTTCCCCCCACAGTGCTGGAGTGGAGGACAACAATGTATGGACCCATGAACGACAACTCAATATCCTACCAGAATGGGAAACTGAAGGTGAAGGAAGCAGGGCTCTACTACATCTACTCCCAAGTCAGCTTCTGCACTAAGGCAGCAACCTCGGCACCCTTCACTCTCTATATTTATTTGCATCTCCCCATGGAAGAGGATCGGCTCTTGCTGAAGGGACTAGACACACACAACACCTCCACATCTCGCTGTGACCTCCAGTCCATCCGGGAAGGAGGCGTCTTCAAGCTCCGGGAAGGTGACATGGTCTTTGTCAATGTGACAGACTCAACACGAGTGAACTACAACCATGGCAGCACCTACTTTGGCATCTTCAAGCTGTAGTGAGGAAGGGGCCACCCCAAAATGGGGGTCCAGCTCAATTTTGTTGAACAAGGTGGCTTTCCCTGTTTCCCGTATTTATGTTCCTCTGCCTCTTTGGCTTTCTTGTTTCTTAATTTGTATATTTTGTTATTTATTAATGAGGGCCAAGGGGCCATGAGAACACAAATGGAGCAAAGTTTGAAGCTGTTGTTTGCACTTTTCTTTTGTTGCCAACGGTTTGGTACGTGGTGGTGTTTTGTGTCTGGGTCCACCATGCCCCATGCGCCTGGTAGGGTGGATGTCCCCATTATGTCACAAGGGCTTTATTTAGCAAACTCTACCATCAACGTTTCTTTCCTAACAACGTAGGATGTCTCACGGCACTCCAGCCAAGCTAAGTTCATACATATCTCCCGTATCAATCTGCTTACAAAACACCAACGGAAAAACATTAAAAGGCTGAGGAACATCTCCTCTTAAAGGAATCCATCAGCCAAGCACTGTCCTTATATGCTAGCTGCTTGTGATGCATCGTTGCCACCCTGTTTGCTTTATCTTGAGAACCCCCTTTTTTCCACCCATGCCTATCTATGAAACTCAACCAGACTTCAGGCTTCGGGTGACACTGCCTTGGCCAGGTTCACACTAAGTGACAATCGCTGTGTATCAGAGGGGTGATTCATGACTGCAGGGCGACTGCTGATTTCAAGCCAGAGTGTGGGTAGGGCACCAGGGGTGCTTGGCTCTTGGTGACCTGAATCCACTCACCAGACTGTCCTCCTCACACCTCTGCAGGTAGAGGACCCTCTGCCTGTGGACTGTTTCACTCCCTTGTGGAAGGGGTGTTGTCCATCTGGCCCTACCTCCTCTACTGAGACCCTTCCTACCCTGGGAGGAGGACCAAAAAAGCACAGGAGTGGTAGGACCAACTGCTGCTTCCCAAGCCCTCCAAGGTGCATGTGCAGAGAGTCTTCTTACTGTCCTCAGTGAGGATGTGCCCACAAAGGCACTTTTCCTCAAACTCCAGGAGAGCAGGACAGTGCAGATGGGCAGGACACCCTCCCAGGCAGGGCGTACCTGGGTGACACTGCACACTGGGGTTTCCCCAACCTTCTCCTCCAGCTTGGCCTGCAGGGAAGGTGAGCTGAGCAATAGCAGGGCACAAGGATGTTGATGCAGTATTTTTTAAAAGAATCTAAAGGTGGCAAGCCTGGAGCATTTGGTTATACAGGTCACACTTGTCGGAGTGCAGAAGTTTGGAAACACTCCTGGGAGCCAACAGGTTTGCAAGTGGAAGAACTTTCAGATTTGGGCAGTCTTTAGGGTTTGTTTGTTTGGGGGCTGCAGGTCTGGTCCTAGCATACTGCCCAAGTGCCACCACTGCGGGAAGGACAGAGCAGTCTTTGCACAGCTCATTGCAGTGCTGGTGCCCACCATGGCCCTCTCCCAAAGTCAGTAGAGGAGAGCTCAGAGCCAGTTTGGTTTCACTATAATTTAATGTGTATTTGTTGGTTGTTCTCCAAAACTGCCTGACTTCATCAGGAAACGTACCACTCTTGTCTGATACCATGTATAGAAACTATTTATCTAACTAAAACCATCTTATATTCCTATACAGAGAGGGACCACGAGCCAGGGGACTGTGCGTGGCCATAGCTGTGTTTTGCAGTGTATTCCGACGTTAACGGTTCCCCTTTCCCGAGCGTGGGGTTTCATCCACTGTCACCCTACAACTAATGCAAATTATGAATTAAGGGATAGGGTTCTCTGCATGCTTTAAATACCACTCACCCTTCTCTGTCCCAGGCTGGGATTTCCCCAGGTCCTGCTTGGGGTCTGGGGACTGAGAGGGCAGTGTGGTGGCACTGGGGGCACAGTGAGGACCCCCAGTCCCAAAGGCCTCCTGGGGCAGCCATTCCACCTTGCTCCTTGGGGCATGTTGAGGTGTCGGGGCCAGGCAGCACTGGGGGCATTTGGGCTGGAAGAGGGAGCAGGGACCCCCTGCAAGGGTGCAGCAAGGCCTGGGCCTGGAGCTCCCAGCACAGCTGTGGAGCAGAGAGTTGGGGGTTAATTTAAGGGGACTTAGGACACTTGGCTAGAAGAGGACTATTCCTGCCTGCCCTAAGGTCATGGTGCCTGCGGGGATGCCTCTACTTTGAAGCAGAGGGGTAGATGCTGCACAAGGTGGGATCCTCTGTCTGCCATTTATGGGACAGCAAGGGCTGGGTGGCCACTACCTCCCGTGGTGGTGTGGGTCTCACCACATGCCTGCTCCTGCTGAAACCCAGCCAGCCTCTGTGGGCTGGGCTTGTGAAGGCATCACTTGCTGGAGAGCCTCAAACCTCTGCAGGTGGAGGTGCCAAGCTGTGGTGGGAGTGTGGGTGAGAGCCACAGGAGAAACCAAAGACTGTGCAAACCAGCGTGGATTGAGGGAGGGGAAAAAGCTGACTGGGAGTGAGCAGATGGGAAGAGGAGGAGAGAGCTGTGAGGAACATGTGGATGGCCATACTTGGGTGCCCAAAACTTTCAGGAGCAGAAACATTGTCACGGGCAAGGGGAAATCACGACTGATGTACAGACCTCCAGCTTTGGTGGCCAGGAGCCAGGCAGCAATCCCCAGCCCAAATCACTGAAAGGGGATTGAGGAGCTGCAAATCACATGGAGAAATAGTTCATGCATGGTTGGGGGAAACGACTAAAGAGGGGAGAAGAAAAAAATAGGCTTAAACCAACTCAATAAATTCAACCAATTCAATAAATATCCCCCATGTTAAAGCAGATGCCAACTGCTGCCCGCTCTGCCTGCAGGCTGCCTGCCTGGCCCCAGCCCCAGCTCACGCTGCCTTTCCCGGGGCTTTTGTTTCTTGCTTCTGTTTCTTCGCTTGCCAAAAATAGCCTGTGAGGCAGCGTGTGGGAGGGAGGAGATACGATTGCTGCCATCCAGCTGTGGCCTTCTCCTGAGCAGCTTTGTTCTCCTCCCCAGCCCTTGCCCGGTGCCATGGCGGGTGCAGGTTTCCTCTCCCCGTGGAAAGTTTGAAAGTCGTCAATACCTTGATTTTTCCCTTGACATGGGGCCTCTCTGTCACTCCTTGGGCTATGGATTTTACAGTTTCTGAACCAAATTTTGTTCTTCTTTCTGAGTAAAGAAGGGAGAAGGGGATGAAATGGTGATGAGTACGTGGAGCACATCAGGACTGGCATGAGGGGTCATGGATGAGCAGAGGCAGGAGCAAGCAGCAGCCTGGTCATCTGCTGGGATAGCTGCTTGCATGGCTCAAGACACACTGAGCTCACTAGGAATCTTTTGGGTTTTTTTAGTTTCATATGAGAAATGAGATTTTGTTTTGTTTTTTTTCCTCAAAAAAGGTTGGGATGCCAGTTTCTAAGCGAGGTCTCTCCAGCTCGTGCCACTGAGTTGAACTCAGCAGGAGCTGGAGGATGGCTGTCCATGATGGCCACTCAGGTGACAAGCCTCTCCTAGCATCTCTGTGCATTACTCTGAGGGCTATTTTTTTAAAATCCTCCTTTCCAGTTAGGTAGTGTGTGCCTGGGTGCCAGCCTTACCTTGGCACCCCTTGCTTGGTGACAGCCCTTTCCCCTGGTTGGGGCAGGGTCCCCATTGGCAGGGTCCCCATCTCTTCTAGGAAGCCTAACCAGGTGTTGCATGCACCCCTGACTGGGGGCAAAGGAGACCTTGCCCCCCCCCATCCCCCATGTTAATTTTAGTTTGGGGCTATTGGTGCTATGAAATGATGCGGCACTGGGGAGTTTGGTTGGAGCAGCCCTCCATGAATGGGCAGCTCCAGGGTATCCCCAGCTGTGGCAGTGGTTTGGGCTGCAAAAATTAAGCCTTTGGCTTTTTTTTTTTTTTTCTCAAATTGATGGTCATTTGGAGCCAAACTCAGTTGCCTGGAGGATGCTGGTGTTGCCTGCATTGAAGTTGGGTCCTACAAAGAGGCTGTTTGGGAGCTGGTGTAAGAGATGCGGCCAAAGGGATCCTGTGTTCAGCAGGAGAACAGGATGGAGGGTCTCTGGTTACGGCCTGGCTCTGGCATCACGGGGACCTGGGAGTGCAGATGCCTCCTCCAAAATGAGCCTGAGGGGTGCCTCCCTTGTTCTTCTGCCCACCATAGGCTCTGGGGTACTTGAGTCTGGATGCAGCCCTTGCTCTGCCTCTCCTATAATTCCCCAAAATGCCACTTGGGTTGGAGCAGGCTCCCCTGCAGACTTCAGTGTTTTTCCACAATGTGACCAAGGCCAGTATTTCTTTTTTATTTGTTCTTTTTCCTGCTCCAATTGCTGTATTTGGGGAGGGAGAGCAGAGTCCTGCCCTCGATCCTCCCACTTCGGCTGCGGGCTGAGACATGGCACGTCTCTATCAAAGAGTTAAAAATACTAGCGTGCAGGAGAGGTTTTTGTCCAAGTGGTAGACCAAAGGAAATCCTGTCACCACGCCTAATCGCCAGAAAAAAAATACACAAACTGAAAAAGAAAAATCGCAAACAGGCAGGAAATCACTAATCTACAGCAACCCAGTGGTGCAGCAGAGAGCAGCTAATTGTCCATAAGGCATCCTTGTTACCAGAGCACAAGCAGGGCTTGAGGGATGGAAATACATCTCCTTCCCCTGGGACCAGGCACTCTTCCCTGCTGCAGGGCTGGGTGATGATGGGAGCGATAGCCCGAGAGCCAATATCACCATTCACACCAGTATCCCCACCAGCATCCAGTAAATCGATGGGTGGATAACGCAGTCATGAGCATTTTGAGCAAATCAGGGATGCCCAGAGCAAGCACTGGCTTTGCTTTCACGGGGGAAACAAAGGAAACAGCATCGAGAGCTATGAAGTGATTTTTATCCTTCTTTATTTGTTGAAAATGTCAATTAAAAAACTGTTCAAAATAAAAACATGTTAGAAAAGTTGAACTTGCATAAGTAGTTACAGTAAATAAACCTACATGACAAAGATAAACTGGAAGGCAGCTGACACAACATCCATCTAAAGACAGACTCACTGGAACCTATTTACAAAGCACTGTAAACAAAGTAAATATGGAAACATTGCTGTCCATCCGGCATGGCTTCTTTTCCTTTTTATTTTATTTTCTTGTCTTTTTTGGCTTCTAGCTCTTGACAAACGCTTGATCCACAATGTCCCAGTGTGCTCTCCATCACATCTTACAAACATGCATATGTACACAGCATGGGTTTTAACTAAACCGGGGGGCAGCAAGGAAACAGTTCTGCCCTCTCCTCAGAGTGCAAATGGCTCTTGGTTTGCTTCCCTGCACTGGCTGCACGTCGCAAGCCCGGTCCCCAGCTCATCTTTGGGCGGGCAGCAGGACCAGTCAATGCTGATGTGTCTGGGCACAGCAGCCCAGAACAGCAGCGTGCAGCAAAGGTCCTTATGCTGGAAAATAAATAACCAGCACCATAGGGCTTGATTGCTGAGCAAACCACCCAGCTGCACGCCTGGGCAGGGATGTGGGGAGCTGCCATCCAGCTGGGATGCTCTGGAGATGGCAGATGTAGCTAGAGCAAAAGCAGACCTCCGTTTGGTCCTAGAAACAGCTTAGATTTAAAGAGAGTTTCTTTTTACACTTCGCATGATGTTTTTGAGCCTAGCTCTCCCCAGACACCATTTGCCATGTCCTGGCTAAATTTTAACAGCAAGGAGGGAGTTGTAATTATTGCCTCTATTATGTCCTTCATGACCAACGTAACGGTGTAACTGTAATGAGCGTGGTGTGTCTGCACACCCTGGGACCACACTGCCCTGTGACAGGCGTAAGACTTATCATTAACAGAAGGCTACTTTTATAATGCTGCTAAGGAAGGAAGGAAAACATCCGTTCTAAACTAGGGTATAACACCAAATAGGATGAAGACAGCTGATACATATGCATGTTGCCTATGTGCTGTGTCCGAGGAGCTGTGCAGGGATCTGGAAGCATATTGCACATCCTTGCCCCACGAGCATTCCAGCTCTTATCAAAGCATAAATACCTTTCCTATTGCAAGAGAAAGTTCCTTTTTCCTAGCTGAAAGCCCCTTTGGGGCAATGGGGAGAGAAGTGGCCCTTGGCTACGTTCCCAGCCTTTGGGAAGGAGCAATGGAGAGCCTAATGTGGGCAGAAGGGAGCAGGGAACCAGCACATTTGGGGGTTGTGGTTTTTGTTGTCAAGCAGTGCTTACATTTCATACGGAGAAAAGCATGTCCTGCAAGGGGAAGTATAGCAAAACTATAAATTCATCTGATACCTGGACACTCCATGTGAAAACAAAGCAGGGGGTAGGAATCATGGTCATGCATAAAAAGGGATGTGGGGGCAGAACAGCAGTTACCTGTTGTGCTGATCACGAGCTGTTAGGAGGCAGTACTGTGCAACACACCTTCCCATGCGCTCTGACAGGTGCTCCAGGTCTGGCTTCCCCAAGGAGTTCAAATGTCTTCATGTTAATTGCACATTTTAATCAGTATCAAGGCCACACAGGAACCACAGTATTGCTGGGCTCTAGTTCGCTACAGTCAACTAATGGGAAACAAGAAGGTGGATGGGAAAAGCTTCCCCAGTTGTGATTATCTGAAAAGAGGAGCAGGGTGCTTTTTGGTTTCTGCTCAATGCCACCTCAGTAATGTTTTCATTCAATAAATAGGTACCGGTGCTTTTGAAAAGAATGAAAGCATTAAAAAGTGCTTAAGCTTCCTCTAGGAAACTGCTGCCAAACCCTTTGCGAGCGGCAATCATTAGCAGAGTTTGTATTTGCTCCCAGTAGCAGGTACGATGAGGTATTAGTTGCTGCAGATGAATTGTGAATCATGGACCGCTTGCTTACTGGTTTAGTTGTGATCGATTGTTTCTGGTTTATTTCCTTACTGGATGGAAGAAAAACTATATTTTTTCTCTATGACTTTTTTTTTGGTAACAAAATTCCCAAAACCAACAAAATAAGGAGCAAGAAGAGGCAAAGGATCCAGTTCCGCTTCCCAAAAAACACCTGAGGTCACACACCACTGCCAGCAGCTTCTCCCCAAATTCAGGCAATCAGGGACGACTTGCGCCCTGTGTCCTCCCTGCCACACTCGTCCGTCTGCTTCAAAAGCCTTCTAACCAGCTTCTCCAAGTCCTTCCTGGATTTAAGTTCTTCCTCCAAACACTGTTTCATCCTTTTGTTCTCCTGCGAAAAATAAAGGAATACAGATGCAGTTAATGCCCATGCACTTCATGCACTGAGGTACTTCCATGCACCCGGCTGCCTGGTGCCTCAGAAGTGATGAAATGTCAGGGACATTTGACAGGTCACTGCCAGCTTGCGAGGATGAACACGGGTTACCTGCGGTCCGAACTCCTCATGCAGACCCTTACTACCTTACAGACCTGCAGGAAAGTCCCAGTGACTTTGAGCAGGCAGAAGCATCTTTAGTCCCTGTGACTCTGAGCAAGCAGAAGCATCTTCCAGGAAACCTAACTTTAGCTTGAGTTGGAGGACTCTGTTCTCCTGGGGTGGTCTCTTCCACCTCCAGGCTGGAGGGAAGAAGACTTATGTCCTCTTGGTATCCACCAGACCTCTAAAAAACGCACAATCAAGTTGAAAGAGCTTTTAGAGTAGGAAGGAAGTTTCATGTTACCGCGAAGACCAACTATTCCTTCCCTCCTGCTGGCTCTGGTGCTCAAGGGGCTGCATGGTGAGCTGATTCAGGGATCTAAACCACGAGAAAACTAATGCTGATTCAAGGAGCTGCAGCATTGCACCAGCATGAGCAAGATTTTTCCTGGGCACCGACCAGTCGAAGACAACAACCTGGCGCAGCCTGGTTGGCTTTTGCTCAACTCCCAGCGCAAATAATCCCACTCAAATTACCTGCTTCAGTTCTTTGACTTCATCTTTCAGTGCATAAACCGTGTCAACAAGGCTCCTGCAAAAAGAAATGAAAAGAAAAAAAAGAAATAAAAAGAGCTGGAATGCAGCAAAATGGCAACAATATGGGAGCTTGTGTGACTAAGGCATGGATGGCGAAGGTGCTTCCAGCATCAGGCTGCTGCTGTCACTGCTGCCTGTGAGGGGACCCTGGAAACACAGCCCAAGAGCATCTATAGGCCACCGGTACGAAATTTTCTCAAAACTCAAGAAAACTACCTTGTTCTGCCATCTTTAAGTTATCAACAAATTTCTGTGGCTTTGGCTTCCTTGTTTACGCTGCTGCAATAAATAACAATGATTTTAAAACTGGAAATGCCTGAGCATCTTTTGTAAAATGGCCTTGATTCCTTGAGGTTATGTTGCCAAAAAAAAAAAAAAAGCATGAAAGGAATGCCCTGTCTGGGTTAGAAAAGGAGCAGATCAACATGGTCACCCAGATGCTGAAGCTACATAACCGGTTGGGAGCACTCACAGACAGGGTGCCAGGCTGGCTCCTGAGGGGTGGCAGCAGCCCAGTATATCAGTAGTTAAAAAATAAGAGCCACTTGTTTAGTTTTGTCCTCCCTGACCCCATTAGCTACATGAGCTAAGCTCTGGGACTCGATAAACTGGCCCGGCACACAGACTCCCAGAGGGCTGCAGCCACATCAGAGCAGCTGGGAAGGCAGCTCTGTTCTTAAAAAGGGACAAAACAGCAACTGAAATAGCCCCGTGGGTCTCGCGAGGACTAAGGCAGCAATTGGCGACACCCGGAGAAGAGGGCATGGTTTTTACATCCTTCCAAAAAGCGACATGGGGATCTGCAAGTGGAGAGCAGCCAGGCTTACTTTTCCTCCGTGACAGTCTGGCCGTTGCTTCGTGTTTCCTCAATGATGATTTTCTCTTCCTCAGGAAGAAGGACTTGGGGGATGGAGTCTTTACGAGAGCCTGTGCACAAGAATTACTCATCAGGACGAAAAAGGGAGACTTTCCCCGGTGCCCAGGCCGCTCCGGAGACAGCACGGCAAACGGAGCCCTCGTCCTCCCTGCTCCTCTGCAAGCCGGGGCAGGCCAGGGATGCGGGTGCTGCTGGCTATCTGCCACGGTTAAATGCAGGCTTATACGTACCACTAACCCGAGCTAGAGCAGCAAGTGGAAAGTTTTCAAGAGAGCTCACTGCATCTAAAGCTACATCATGACTTACAAATGAAAACGTTCTATTAGGGTCAAGAGCTCTCAGAAGAAACGGGCCCTCCCTTTCTTAAATGTACCATTATTTGATAGCTCAGTGATTTAATTTGACATCTCACCAGCCGTGATAAATAGTTTTATTTCCAGAGTTGAAGACGTTAGATAGGTTCTTATGAAGCAGCTTGTTCTTAAACACGCAGCTGATTAAGAGATAATATTCATGTTTCCTTTCTAAAGCTATATGCAACCTGAGATTACCATCAGGTTTTCAGTGCTGACAGCCACAGGCACTGACTAGGCTTGCTTAATTCCTAACAAGTGCTGGTGAAATAGCTGTGTCTCATCTGCCCTCCTATCTGCTTCATTCTCTGTGTTTAGAAGAAAAACAATGGCAACTAAACCACTAGGTAGATGAAGCTCCCTTATCTTGAAGATTGAACACCACACAGTTTCCTAGCATGAGTCTTGTTGCTGTATGATGCAACCATCTGGTTTTTCCCAGAGGGGTTATCAGTGTTGTAGGCAGAGTAAGAATAATAATCTGGTTGTGTGCCCACCTGAGCTGAGAGCTTGCTGGAAGCCTGCCCCGGTACAGTATGCCTCGATCACCTTCAGGATCTGAGCATCTTCTTCCAGCGCAGCAGTACCTGTAAAACATTGCAGACAACAGCGATCACAAAACCCAAAGTTCACCTCTCCCACCCTTGATCCCAAGTCCCTTAAGAGAAGGGCGTGCTGTCACCTTGACTGACACTCTGCCTGGGACTTTGCCTAATTCCCTTTTGCGGTCCTTTCCATTTTCTGGCCTTTGCAACATCTTGTGGCGTTGAGTACCATGACTAATGGTATGAAAATGCCCTTCCAGATGCTCATCTCAGCAAAACTCAGGGGGTGATGCCTGATTTTGGGTGCAGGCAGCACCAGGAGATGGGCAGGCAGAGCTGCCCTGCTAGAGGGGTCTGGCAGAGCCACATCAGAGCAGGACTTGGAAATGTGAAGTCTTCATTTCCAGCTTTAGCTCAGTGCTACCTTCTCAAGAGACACAACTGGCCTTCAAGCTGTACACCACAGCAGCACATGGAAGCAGCTCACCACTGGGTGATCGTGGCCTTTCCTGTAAAACCCCTGAGGAGTGTCCCAAGTGGACTTCAGTGAGCTGTCAGAATATCCCTTTTTGCAGGTGAACACTCCTGCAGTGATAGAGCCTTTTACTGTTCCCTAGTCCCTCAATGAAACTGTTCCAGGACCTGCTGGCATGGCCAGGTGAGGGTTTGTCCCACCTCTCAGACTGTTGATGTGTAGTTTTACTGCAGTGTTTAACTACTTGGAAGTAGTTCCCTTGGCTTCATATCCAGAATGAATATGAAGCCAACAACCCACAACCCGCGACCTTGTGCTAGCAATCATGAGTGGGGTGGCAGCATGTCAAGGAGTCCTAATTGGGAAAGGACCTCTCAGAGGCTGAGGACCAGTGCGATTCCAGAAGCATCCCATGCGCAGCAGCACGTAGGCTTGCTCACAATGTGAGCACCCTGTCGCATCCTGCACTTTGAGATTAGCTGTTCTCGGAGTCCCGTGGAGATCACCGAGTACCCAGAAACCTCCAAAAAGAAGAGAAAAACACACCACTTACTTTTCCGAATAACAAACTCTTCGTCAGATGGTTTTCTCTCAGTTTTCCTTTTTGGAAGAAACTTCTTCATTGTTTTTGGACTTTTGCTGGAATCCTACAGAGAAACAGACTCTTGTGTTTAACCAGAACCAGAGGCAGCTTGAACAGCGGCGTAGCGCAGCTGAATGCAGCTATCCGTGTAACACACAAGACATTAGAGAACTACAAAGCAGATGGTGACAAAGTTGGGGAAAATGATGCTTTTTGCCGTTCCCGGTTGTGGCTCACTGCTCCCTGGAACAGCTGTGGGAATGACACCTGCAGGTCTGGGCCAGGACAAACTCCTCTTGCAAATTCAACCCTTGGCTAAGATCCTTTAGCCAAAGAATTCAAACACATTGACAGCACTTTTAGCGTGCTTACCCACTCTGGAGTCTTTGTTCAAAAACCCTGTAACGCTGTTGATTTCCTTGACTCAAATTGATTTCTAGTATAAAACAGCTGGCAAATGACATTGCTTCTAAATGCACACAATTTGAGAATATAAATCCCCCTCCCACACACATACACAGAGAACAAACAAATACACACGAAGTTAGTGTTTGCTATGACTCCACGAGTAAGAAACACAAGCTTTTATCTCCTTCACTGAGTTACAAGTCTTGGTGACTTGGAGAGAATTAGTGTATTAAGTAGGTTACATGCAATATGGATCTTAAGCAGAAGAAGAGGCATGCCAAGAGGTTTAAGTACCATAATACTAAGTCCTTCTTAAGAGTTATCTCAAAATACATTTACCAGTCACTACTGATTCTCACGATAACTTACTGATATGGCCAGGCAAAATTAGGGTCATGCAAGCACGAGAAGCGTGAACAGGAACAAGCATTCTTTGCCACAATAAGCCAACGAGATGTATCTACCCTTACCTTTAAGATATAAGACATCCTCTACAATGAATATGCAAAGAAAGAGAAGATGAGTGTGAGAGATTGATGATTTCATTGACCAAGTCTATTAAATCCACAACTCTAAAACACATTTGAATGTTAGTCTTGCGATTAATGTGGCACACCCTCCATACTGGTTTTAGAGCACTATCAACATGCAAAGGAGCACGGTGTCATGCAAAACTGAAAAAATTACATGTGAAACGCATGGTAAGTGGGCATTAATACACTCTAAACACAACAAAATAGAGAACATGCTTCCTTGGTTAGTAGTAGGTTTCTGTAGGCGTTGTTTGTCTAAACTGGTGATTAAAAAACGCTGCTGGCCAATGCTGCAGCCACCCCATGCACCCAGCAATGCCTGAGCCTCGGGGAGCAGCTTGGAGTCTGGCCCCGTGCTCGACACCAGTTCTGTGACCTTCAACGTGACCCAACCAGGATGATGGGATGCTCTGCCCACTCCGGTGACAAGCCCCCAGGGCTATGTCTTCTCAAAGGGGACCCTCCTGGAGGGGACCTGCCATCCTCACTGGAGATGTGACAGCGTCAGGCATCACCGCAGCAGCATCTCCCTGCTCCGCTGGCAGGACAGGGAGCTCCCTGCACACCCTGCGGAGGGACCCATCCCTGAGATGCTCGGCACAGGGAACCATGTGGCTCTCCTGCAGGTCTGGCCAGCAAATCCCCGAATCCCGATATTATAAACATCTAATGCAAAGCAGGCTACTTTAAAAAAAAGCAACCAAACCCAACAGTAGAAGAAATCATCTGTAAATCTTTTTCACTTTGCTAACCTGAATCCGGACACACCGCTTTACCCACAGCACCTGTCATTTCAAATGATTACTGGAAACAGAACAGGGAAAATGACCCAATTTCAATGGAAATAGCAAGAGTGCTGTGTGGTATGCAAGCAGGGTCTGGGGTTTCCTGAGCACAGCTTGGTACGAGGAAATGCACAAGACTGTGCCCTCCCGTCCTACACTACTAGAAGCCAATTAAAGTAACACTGGATGTCTGAAAATCTCTAATCTTCTAATCAAACTCCCCCACTCCCTTCCCTGAAAATAACCTTTGAAATTTGTATTCCTTCATTGTATCTTCACGGCTTGAACAGGGCTGTTCGCATAGTTTATTTTGTGCCCTACTTTAAGATAAAAAAATAAAAATGCAGTGAACAGGAGTTCTGCTTAGTGGCTGAGCAAAACGGAGGGAGGGACGAGGCAGATGCAGGCCTGCTTGGGCCAAAACTGAACTTACTTCCCATTTGTCATCACAGGCTCTTGTACACCAGTCCCTCCCCTGAGAGGGGAGCTGCACCCCCAGCTCAGCCTGGGCTGACCAGGTACCAGGCTGTGTCTGGCCAGCTCTGCTCCAGCTCTGCTCCAGCTCTGGTGGACCTGCTGGCCTTTGGCTTCCCACTAGCATGGCCAGCACAACCCGTTCCTGTCCAAACCACACGGTGGTCCTTACAAACACCTTGCACGCTACCACCCAGCCTGCAGCAGCATCTTGCCCCTCAGGGCTCCCACCTGTTCAGCCTCTGTTGCCAAAACCTCTCTCCTGGTTTCGATACAGAGAGTTTAACTCCTGCAATGTGCGGCAGAGGACAGCTGAGCAACTGCAAAGGACCATGGTGTGAATGGTATCGCTCAATCTGTGGGTTTGGCCTACCTTGTACATAACATCAGCCTTGCACTTTCACATGGAAAAATTTCTCCTGTACTTCAAGCCTCTTCCTATACTTTAGTTCCCCACGCAAGCAAGAAACGGTTTAGTCTATGTTAGGGAACTGGACCACGCAAAGATTAAGGATTGTTTCCAGTCTGCTTGGTTGATTTTTGAGCAATTTAATTCCCTGACTGAAATGCCTTGGTTTACAAATTTTCAGCGATAAACACAACAAAATGCCATGAGATGATCTAAAATCTCTGCCTTGAGCAGCAGACCCACAGGCCCCCCTGCTGCTGGGCTCTCCATCCCTGAGTGCTGGGGGGTCCAAGCCCCGCTCCCCGTCCCCATCCCCACTGGGAGCCCGGGCAGTGATGCTCCCAGGGCTGCTGTACCAAGAAAAGCGGCTGACTCAGAACGGGAGTGCTCACTCAGTAAGGGGAACGTTACCCAAGTTACTGGTGAGTAATCCCAAAAGTTTAATGTGAGGTAGGGAGGGAAAGCAATGCAGTTGCAGTGGGGGAGCTGCGTTCTATTTTGGGTTTCCCCATGCCACCTTCTATCTCCCAGGCTTGGGGTTTCTGTGGGGGAGGTGATCCCTCAGGCTGAGTGTGTAAAACACTCAGGTGGGTGGTAAAGGAGGGTCAAGCCCCATGGCTGCTGCAGGGAGCCCTGCTCCAGCCACCAGAACACAGGGTGAAAGACACAAAAAGTATCAACAGGCCTTTTTCTTCTTCCTCTTGGTGCAGCATCACTGCTTGATCCTGCAGTGCTGGCCTGGGCAACACTAAGCTGCTGCTGGAGCCGGAGCACATCCCATCAGGGTGCTCAGCTCCCACCCATGGCTCAGACCACGGCAGGAGAAGGAGAAGGAGGGGAGGCAGCTCCAATGTGGTACTCCTGAAGGAGAGTGCTCGATGGGAAACGCAAGGCTGTGGGACACCCCACTGTGGGACAGCTGACATCCAGCAGCTGAGGGTGCTGGCTACAGAAGCTGAGAGCAAACACCGAGCCTGCAAATACAGTGCTCGTGCTTCACTTGCAGCACAAAGCCATCTGCAGCGATGAGCATCCATTGCATGTCTGCAGGACCAGGGCAAAACTTGCTCTCTCAACATCCCCATTAACTAAGGGCAGTAGACATAAGCTTCCGTGCCCTCACTATGAGACAAGAACCCTGAACGCCAGCACTCGGGATTGCCATGAAACCGCAGTCCTCTGCAGGCATGTGGGACGGTTACCTCTTTGTAACTCAGCGCTGCCGATGGTCTGAGTGGAGGAGCAGGACGGAGGCAGCTCAAGCTCCAGGGCTTCAGGATTTTGGGGGGTTCCAGAGGCCCACGGATCTGTCCGGCTGAACTAAATGTCTGAGAAAATAGGTGAGAAGCAAATGAGACTGCTAGCCACCAAAAAACACAGAGAAGCAGAGGGGGGTGGACAAGAGTTCGCTGTGAACTCCTTTGAGACATCTAGGTTGCACCAAAAATAGGGCAGGATACATGTAAAACGGCACAAGCACAAACAAAACTGCAGGATGTGTCTTACACATTAGCTCGCTGTCACAGTGCGCTGCTGAAACAGAGAGATGAGGCAGCGCCGAGGGGCTCTGGGCAGCAGAGAAGCTGGGAAGGGGAGACGCTTACCGAATGAGCGCTCCAGGACTGTGTTTTGGATACGGTGTTGCACGTCCCTTTGGTCAGCCTTTGCAAGTGGTCAAGCCACTCGTGCAAGTCCTGGCTGGTGCTGCAGGACACGGTGATCCGCTCCGTCATGTTCCCTGTGGCAGAGGGTTAAATAACCATTTTTAGCAAGCAGTACAGACCCATGAGGCGACACAAGATGAGCTCAACTCTGCACAGCAGCAAGCAGCTCCTCAGCTTGCAAAGCCCAGCGGCTGCAAAATGGTCGAGGCAAAGACGTGACTGCCTGTTGTGCCCCTGGCACCCAGTGCCAGCCAGCATGGGAGCTGCACCGCAAAGCTAAGGGAACAGGTGAGATGAAAGTGTGAGGAATTATTTAATGTTAAAAGTAAGCAAATGCAACATTTCCATGATTAACAGGACCCTGACACCAAATACCACCAGCACAAATAGTTGCACTGTAGCCAAGGCACTGAGCATGGAATGACTGTGTATAGCTACAAGTAATGAGATAAACTGAAGGGGATAATTGGGAGGAATATTAGAAAAGATACCTGATCACTAGAGCCATTAATATGCTAATAAATGAGGTGCTCACAGCTGCACACGACGGATGCTGCATGTGGCACAGAGCAGTGCCACTGGGGCCACAACCAGCCCTGGCAGGAGATTTGTCCCATATGAAACACTGTGGTCTCCAAAAGCACCCCAGCACCAGTGCCAGAGCTCAAGGGTGCTGGGAGGAGGTTGCCTCAGCCAGGAGGAAGATGCTTATGAACTCAGACAATGCATGGTACAGGAGCAAAAAGAGTGTGGTGCAGTGGCTGGAGGGAGGAGAAGGACCAGTACCTCCAGTGGAAGCTGCTGTTTGAACTGCGAGGAAGGCCCCAGGCAGGGGCCCCACTGACCTGCAATTTCAAACATGTGCTCGTTCCCTTCAGCATCTTCCAGCTTTGTCAGCGTCATTCCCATCAAAGGCAGCTTTCCCTAGGAGAGTTGAGGAGAAGTCAGTGTCTGCGTCTGCTTCCCAGCAGGCGCTGCTCTGCTTGTTTCTGCTGATTCCTTTCTCTTTGGGAATCACCATTAAAACTGATCTGTGAAGGCTTCAGGCTGCAGGAAGTCTCCTTTATCACATGGATCTAGATTTCCCTGCACGACTAGGTCAAATCCCCTGAGAAGAGGCTCCCATGACAACTGAGTCATCCCCAGCTCATCTGCCACCCTTTCCCTTCACTAGGTGCAAACCCTTTTTGCAACAAAGTCAGAAGGATCAATATCCTCTTGCTTTTCTGAAAGCCTTCCCGACCCTCTGCTTTGCATGCCGAACTGTTTGCTCACCTTACACCCACTGGTGGGTAAAATCGAAAAACCCAGCCAAATCCTTCCCAAATCTTACCCATCTCCCCTGCACCTGAGAAATGACACACCAACACAAGAGCACCCCTCTCCTGGAGGGTATTGATGGTTTCAGGTAACTGGAGAAAAGCCAAGCTCCCGACAGTCTGATTACAGCCATTCAAATGGTAAAACACAAGAAATGCAGTGTTTTGGGGTGCCTCGCGGAGTGGAAATTTGGGGCTCTTTACAGTGGACTTTATAGTAGTGACTTTCCAAAGATGTCAACACTGGGTGGCAGGTTGTGTGAGACAAAGCCCTACAGCTGTGTGAGGACACCTCACACACATACACAACATTCCTGAGAACAGCATGCAGGACAATATGCTTAAGGTTTGGGGTTTTTTTCTGATTTCACAGCATTCACCATTACCAAATGCCTGGCAGGACAAAGGCACTAAGTGTCCTGGCACCCATGGTAAAACCAAGCCCTAGTTCCTGGCCTGGGCCATCTGCATCACAACAGAGAGGTTTAAGGAAGCAGAGGATTTGAATTTGGTAAGAGCTATCTGATTTCCTTTTTCACACCTAACGCCCTGCAACTTCAAATTAAGCATGCCTACCTGATAGATGAACCCACTCATCCGTGGGCTTGCAGACAGCATCAGCAAAACGTTTGAAAACAACAAGAAATATCGCTCTTCCTTCTCCTGCGCGGATAAGAATTTAGGTTAGTCCAGTTTTCAATGCATCACAAGCACTTTCCTCCAGCAAAATGAACCTGTTGCAACCGGAATCACAGCCTGCGAGAGATCAACCCCAAACCAATTATTCTGGCTTTTTTTCTTTATAGCATCTCATTTCTGCACTAGTTCTTCCTGCGTACACTTTTGTTTGCATCCTGCTAATCTTCTTCCAACCATTTCAGAGCGCTTCAGAAGACCGAGACCTTATGTCCCCCAGCATCTCACATCTCAAACAAGACTTTGGGACTAGACTCTATGGGGCTTTGTTTTACAGGTCTTCCCTTCCCAGGGAAAAAGCTGCTACAGCAAGCAAGCAATTCAGTGACCACAGGCATTTTCCTACACCAAACATGCAGTATGCAGGTCTGTGGCAAGCACTGGTGTGATGCTTTAGGACCAGTAGCACAGGAATCCCTGCAGTTATTTCCAAAGCGCAGTCAGCTCTGGAGCGGGACAGACGTCACAGCAGCCACTGCGCTGTGCACAGGACGTGGCAAAATGGTTATGCTAATGCACACTTTCAAGTCACTCTCATTTCTCAGAGTAAGTCACAGGGGGAGAAGAGGGAAATTAATGTGCTATACACCACCGAGATACTTCTCTTGCTTGAAAAGTGTGTCACCAAAGGCCTGAAGCTAAGCCCCTAGGGTGTCTGACTCCAAAGACGTGCACAGTCCCATTGCACAGCTCTTCTCTGGGTAAATTATTTATCAGTATTATTTGTCAGCACGTTGCTGGCCTGGATGCTGCCTTGCATCGCCAATCCCGTAAGCAAGGGGCATTTTGGACACAATGTCTTCAGCCAGGAGAAGGACCACCGCACTCACCTCACTTCCCCCGCACTGTACCATAACCTGGGACATGTAGATGATGTTTCCCATTGTTTTTATGTCCTCTCCTTCCCAGCGCTGGATGGATTCGGAAAGGATCTGCAGTTCTAGTTGCTTTCTCTTCCTCAGCTCCTGGCATTGTGACTGGGAATTACAGCAGGGTGCTTTGTTAGCTGAAGGGCAGGGACAAACCCAAACCATCCCAACGAAGAGTTTCACTGGCAATGCTCCCACAGCCACCTGGGCTCAGGGCTGGGCAAGTCAAGGGATCAGGAAAGCCTGCTTTGGCTCTATTACACAAAGTTTGTTAAAAAAAACCAACACCCTAGTCATTTATGAAGTAATGAATACATTAAAATGTCAAAGAAATTGCGAGCTGCACTGAGCAAGCTTTTCTTTCCAAATCAGTCCTACCTCTGAGAGTACAGGGTCACATTTTCCAAACCAAGACAGCCACAGAGTTAAATGTCTCTAATTTAGCTGCTGCTTAGAGAGATTTTGCCCAAATAGCAAAGAAAGTTATACTCGCAGTAATGCAAAGCCCCTACAGATCAGATGGGTGGATATTTTCTAACCAAAATTTGCAAACCTAAAGCAGGACTTGGTGCAATATTTCAGTGATGCAGTAGAGTAGCACTGAAAGCTTTTGAAGGCACCGTAACTGAAGAGACGGCACTGATGCTTAGCAGCTGTGGACTGGTAGAGCTCCACGGAGCGATCAGTCCTTCAGCAGCTTTCAGCAAGCAGAAGACAATGCTGACTGAACAACAGCCCTGCAAATCCAAGCAAAACTTGTTTTAACTGACCCCTTCGCCAACAGGGAAAATTGCTGCAAAGCCAAACCCTGGCTCAGTTTTCACCAGCCGCTTGTTTTTTGCCAGACCCCTGTTCCTGACAGAGATTTTCCTCCTTTCCAGTGCAGTTTCATACAAACAATCTGACTACCCAGATCTTCAAAGTGAGAGGTTGCATTTGGTCCTGTCTGAAAACACAATTTTGAATCAGATTGTGGGGGCTTTCTTTGGTTTCACAACTGTCATGTGCTTTGATGGCTCTCTGGGTGTCAAAACACAATGTTCCCAGGATGCAAATCCATATAAAAACCACAGCAATCCATCGCAGCCTGTGCAGAGGCACCACCGCGCATCAGGGCGGCTCCATGGTCCCTCCCTGCCTTTGCTCGGGAGCTCCCCTGGCCCCGCCACGGGGCATCTCTGCCTGTCTAACCTCAAATCTGCACTGAAGCTCTTTAGTTGTATCATAATTACATTAAATTGCGCATCACCCAAGTACACATTTCCAGTAAAACTGTCAATCACTTACAAGTGTTCCTGAAGACTAATGACACCTCGTAATTTAAGTGAATTATTCCCCTACTATCTACTAGAATAAAGGTAAAGGGAGCTGAGTTTCTAAGTAAAGGTAACATGATCGCCCTTTCCTGTTTTCTATGAACTTTCTCCTCCCCATCTTTTATCTGCACTGCTAAGCACCGAAAACTTGCATCTGCTGTGCTAAGGAAGGAAGTTGGACCACATCTGGAGTGGTTATAGTGAAAGGCATTCAGTGGCTACAAAGCGAGAGAGACGATAGCTTTTTTTAATAACCGAAAAAAGCTTCACTAGGTAAAACCTTTGTGCCCGTGGATAGCTTTTCCCCCTTTTTCATCTCAGTGCAGTAGAACTTTGAGGGGTGTAGATAACGCAGCTCACAGAAATAGCCTTATTATCTCTGACTCATCCCTTCACCTACCGATGGCCACAGCACCCAGAGCCACAAATTACCTGCAATATGGTCAAAGCCTCCTGATGCCTGTGGAGCAAACCTCAACAAAACCAAGAGTCACTCAATGGGCTCAGAGAGGACCTTCTTCCTGGCACCAGCAGGTGAACCAGACACCCGTGTTAACCTTTCACAGCTCATCTCAATGAGCAAGTGGTGGTCTAGTTTCAGGTGGCAAATGATCAGGGTATGGAGGCAAAAGGAGATGAAAGGGACCCCGCCACCATCACTACCCACATGTGGCTTTCCGCAGTGGAAGAGAAAGTCAGAGATCCTCCATCTCTGCTGCTGGGAACACGGACCCAGCATGCAATTGCTGAAAGACACAGAGAGAGGGGTAGCTCTAGGCTTGAAACTTGAAATTAAGATTCTTTATAACCCATCTTTTCCATTCCAAAAGACCTTTTTTTTTTCTAATGAGGAGACAAATGTCAGGCTTGACTCATTCTTTGTGAAATGCAGCCCTGAAATGGAGCGCTCTATTTTAAGAATTGCCACCTACCACAAGGGACTTGAAGGCTGTGACGGCTTTCAGAACCTCTTCGTGATCTGCATGCGCCTCCTAGTGAAGGGAGAGAAAAGTCCTTCAGCCACCAGCAGCACCCACTGCCCCAGGGCTGCTGAGCTCGCGGGGTGCTGGGGGGTGCGGGGCCAAAGGTGCAGGCATCATGGTCCCCCAGGTACCTTCCTCACCAGCTAGGCCAACGTGACAGGGTTTAAAGCAGCTATGCAATTCACTGATACCAACTTCATGAGTGTAAAGTAGCCAGAGCAAGAGCACATGGGATTTTACTTAGGACAAACTCAGCTTGCAAAGAAAATCAATCACAACCAGCAGAGGTGTAGATTTCTGGTTTCACCTTCAGGAAGGAAACTTCCATTGGCATGCAAGGTATTCCAGTCACTGCCCTATCAAGGGTGCCATTTCCATGAGCATCAACAGGAGCTTCACCTCTGGGTTTACGGCAGGGCACGTCTGAATGGACAGCTCTTGGGCCAGGGAGGGGAAAGCAGGATGCTGCCCCTTACCTCTGACTGCAGCTGCACGCCAGTACTCTCCTAGCACCTTCTCCTGGAACTGGGGCCCTACATCATAAGCTCTTCACCATCCAGTCCTCATGCCAAGCAAATCTTAAGGTGTCTAGGTTGCGATGGAGCTGTCCCTGCAGCTGCCAGAGCCTCCCTGGGATTGCTCGCCTCTGAGTGAGGGATGAGGGCCATCCTGAACATACCTGCTCCATCTCCAGCTGTGCAGCAGCGCAGGGAATGCTACGGTATACATCCACACTGCCTATACCTATACTGCATCCATCCATACTCTTCCCACAGCATCGCAGCTTAAACTCAACCCCACTGATTCACACAACAAAACTCCCACGCTCAGCTTAGAAACAAAGATAAATTAGGTGCTGTGTGTGTCCCCAAATCCACTGCTGCCCCCCGCACAGCACCCTGAAAAGAGCACACTGTCTCTGGATGGGCAGGGGGCTGAGCCAAGCTCAGCTCAGCCCGGCTGAGCCAGGAGAGAGCAGGACAGGTCAGGTCTGTAGTGTGGCGACAGGTCAGGTCTGTAGTGTGGCAACAGTGCAGGCTCTTGTGCCCCCTCCTACGCAGAAAAGCCCCTGGCTCAAGCATAGAGGGTTTAATCCTCTGTCTGGGATGTGGATTTGAATGATCACGGCTGTGTGCTGAGCAATTAAACTGGTAATTAATACTGGAAGAGGAGAAAATGCAAACTCGGTTAAAAATAGACGGTTACTTCTGTTTTCTTCACCTCCTTGTACCAGCCCTGACGTTTGCATCCCCATGGCTGGCGTGCAGCAGCGGGAGAGTAGCAGAGCTCCAGCGACAGAGATCTCTATGGTCCCTGGGAAGGAGAAATGTCCCACAGCACATCTGGCACTCACCAGGGAAGTCTCTGTCTCCCTTTGCTGCTCTCCCTGCTCCCAGGCACTCATTCCTCCACCCCCGTGTCTGCGCCTGCTGCCAGGTCCATGTCTGCCTGCACTGCTCTGCCTCCACCCAGGAGCACAAGCCTCAGGCGAGGGGTGGGGATGTCCCTGAGAGCTGCAGGAGCCAGCAGCAAGGGATAGGAATCTCATGAAATGATAACAAAAACACAGATTTATTACCCGCTGTGCAAATAAATACCAGCTGTGACCTGACCCTGAACTTCACTTTTACTTGTGCTGGAAATGGCCCATTTTTGAGGAAGGCCTGGGGCGAAGAGCAGGCAATGTCTTCCCATAACATCTCCCAGACTCCTCCACCACTTTCACACTTTCCAGCTGAAAGGTAATGTCCCATAGAGGTGGGACACCTCCTTGGAGGGGTGGCAAGGACTTTTAACAATGTGGCACTCAAGTATCAACAGGCAGAGGTGCCTCTTGCAGCTTGAGGGGCAGCTCTTGCCCCATCAAGGAGCGCAGCCTGCCCAGCAGCCCCACACCCCACCTACCTCCATGTGCCGCTCCAACTCCTGCAGCAGTGTCACATATTTGTCCAGCCTCAGGAAGGGTTTGCTGAGGCTCGTGGTTAAGATAAGAATGCCTGGGTTGGCCGCACCCTGGCTCTCCATGAACTTCTCCAGCTCATCACTAAAAATAGAGACAACAACAACAAGAAGGAGGGCTCGCCACCGCTGAGGGCTGTGTTTTGTTGCCTCCCACACTCTCCTGATGGCCAGGGCTCTGCTCTGAGCTGTGACTTTCTAAAGGCAGCCCCGCCTGCCGTCTGAGCATCCCCCACCGCACACCCAGCAGGGCAGGCAGGGAGCTCAGAGCTTCCAGCCAAGCAAGACCTTGCTCCCCAAGGATGCAGGGGAGGATGGTGTGTGGTGGTGGGTGTTGGCGTGCACAGCCTCAGGGGTACATCAGTGCTGGCAGCTGGTTCCCCAGCACAGTGAGGTGGCACAGGGCCAGGCATCTGGTGGACAGCGTGGGCTGCAGAGGCTGGTGCTGTGCTGGAAGATACTGCAGCAACGCGTGGGGACCTTGCTGGGAGCTGTGACGCAGGTGTTAGCAAGTACATCACTCCGGAAAACATGGCTTGTGTGTGTCAGCACATTTGCCAAAGCTGACTCTGATCAATTTAAGAAAAGGGGTCAGACTGAGGAACCACATGAGTGAGTCATTTACGGGAGCCAGGCTTTTCATTAGGCTGAATTAAAGCTGGATTTCAGCAGGTAAGTAAATACATTGTGAGTTCCCATTACAGAATGGCAAGACTTAGACAGGATGGGTGGGGTCCTGGCTTTCCCACCACTGCATGGAGGACAGCTAAACTGCATTAGGGATGACACAGTTGTAGTCTTTTGGCTCAGCATGGTATAATGTCACACTATAGAGCAAGTGCCTACTCAAGTAGGACATGTTGAAGGAAGATGTTATTACTGCAATCTACCAACAACCCTGCAAATCCACCATTTTGCTGAATAGCAGCTCAATTAATAACCTCCTTTTGCAACCATGTGCCCCACACTGTAGTGCCACAGGAGAACATACTCCCACCTGCAAGCGCATGAGCACTTCAGTAGTGAGTCTGAAACATCAGGGACCTTTAGCAAGTAACAACCACAGGAGATGCTACTGCAAGGACTGAGGTTGCCTCTGTTGTACCCAAGGTTAGAGTCCTGTATGTGCAGATAGGACCTGTGGGACCAGCTCAGAATGCAAGCAGCATGAGTGGTCTCCATGCTGGAGCCAAGAGGCTGTGTTGAAGAGCCCAAAGCCCCAGCAGTTTTCCTGGCAGCAGGATCCCATGTTATCCCCTTTACCCTGTTGTCAAAATACAGGTCAAAAGCCATGCTGGGCCAAGTATTAATTACATAAGTAACTTTTTAAAGGAGGGATTTCAGTCTGAATCTCCTCCTCCATCACTCACCTGTGTTGCGTGAGGACGTTGACTGCTGACGGGTGGTTAGCACAGTACGTCAGGTACAGGGAGCGGAACTGGGGCATTAGGTTCATGAAACAGCCTCCCACACGCTGCTGGTTCTCAGGGAGCCTACAGATGCCAACACACCAGCCACAATGTTAAGCCTCTTGACCTGTACCCTGCAGCTACAGCACTCTCAGGTACCTGCCCAGGAACCACTCACTGCAGAGGGACATTCCCAGGTCACCTCATAGCTGCAGCACTGGGCAAAATACCCACACCTGCCACTTGGGGAGTGGGAAGAAGGGGGTCCTCAGATGGGTCTGGCTTTCTGTGGTGCAGACAGTGAGTATCACAACCCATTATCAGCCTGGGACAAGGTGTGACCCAGCCTGTCCTGTCCCACCAGCAAAGCAGCAGGTGGGATGCTGTAGCCCACTGCAGCTGATGTGCTGGAAAGAACTGGGTTGCAATGCATGGCTGGTTCCACTGTCTGGGCTGCCCATAAATATGAGAGAGAAGATGGAAAGAGAAGGAAAAGCCACAGTCTGAATATGTTTCCAATATTCAGTTTTTCACGCATCTCTTTTCAGCCCTTCTGAAGGAGAGGCTGCGTTACGGCCGAACATGTCAGCCAGCCTCCCCACGGGAAATTATCACCTCTAATAGTTTGCTCTTTGCTCCCTGGCAACCCCCATCTTCACGCCTGCCAGATCTCCCACCCTGCATGTCTCTGCATCTTTGGTCTAGGTACATTTTCTTGTCAGGTCTAGTGACACTGTCATTCAGCAGATGCCTTAACAGAAGAAACACTGGAGTTTCTTCTACCTCCCCTCCTGCCAAAGCACTACCTGCTGCCTTGCTTCAATCCTGTTATTTTCTTCTATATTTAACAGGTCTAAGACAGTAGCAAGGAGGAACATTAATGAATGTGTCTTTCCATTATTTTTAGCTGTAGTTTAATAGTGTAACAACCTCAGTGCTATGGCATGAGCTTACTTTGCAACTTCTTCCAAGGCTTGGTTCAGCGTTTGCTGAAATGCAGAGATTTCTTCCACATTTCCCAGCAACGATGCGATGTCCACAGCGCTGAGCCTAAGAGAGTCAAATTGCCAGTTAGCATCAAAGACTTGTTGCTCTCAGGAACATCCCCTATGGTATTCATAAGTGGTCCTTCCAAAAAGACCCAAGAATTTCTCTTTCCCCAGATACACCATTGAACGTGGGAAAAGACAAAATCCGTGATCTGTGAGCTACAGACCACAGCCTCCGGAGAAGATGTCTGCTGTCAAGGATTATCTTAATTGGATTTTAATCACACTAATCTTCTCAGATGTTTAGCTGTCTAATAGGCACAGACAGATGGGACTTCAGCCAGGGGTGGGGAAGGAGGGGTGTGCACAGATACAGAGACAGCTCTGTCTTCAGGGATTCATGCTGTGGGTTTCCCTATGGGAGGAGAGTCCTACAGAGCAGCCCCTCAGGTAGGGGTTGCTTTGTTCCTCAAGTGAGGCTGGATTTTTCCTAGCCAAAGCTAATGTGTCTGCTTCTGTCATCAGAATCATCCTCAGAGTTGTACCACCCTCATTTAAGCCATTTGCCCCTAGAAGGCTAAGAGCTTGAGATATTTGCAAATATCCCACATGAAGATCTGGAGAAGAGAGGAGAGATTTAAATACAAAGGCTTTACAACACCACTCCCAACAAAATCTCTCCCAACTGGGCAATGTCTAAACATCTGCCCTCCACCCGTGATGTCCTGGGGCTGCCCAGCCCTCCCACAGCGTGCTCAGCTGGACCCTCGTCCCAAACGCAGCTGCATGGACAGTGTCACCAAGACGGCACCACTTGGAAGAGATGACTGTAAAGCTGAAGCATTAAGCAAGAGGTGAAGTTAACTGCACCGGGTCTTTTATGCAGGGTGAAACTATAGATAGGAATCTGCTGCTAGGCACCAGAGCGCTGCCCGGGTAAGGACAGGACAACGTGAGCTGCCTTTGCACCACACTGGCCAGCATGGATGGAAAACACATCAGCTTATTTCCACAGGTAAGCCCTGATGAAGTCTCGCAGTCGCCCTGGTGTTGCTCAGGCCGTAAGGGACGGCAGCATGCTCTTCCCAAGCACGGAGGTTCTTAATGCTGATGACTGGGCAGACCGGGAGACAGAGGAGTCACTTCTTGCTCAGCAGCAGTTTGGATTTAGCAAGAGACAATCTAATCGCAGAAAATATGTGTTGTCGTGCATGAAACGGAGATGACTAGGAGATGCCACTTGGAGCTGAGAAGTCATAACATGGCAAATTACAAGGGGAGAAGCCATGCAAGGCATACCACCAGGAGACATGCATGCCAGGACAGCCACACACGAGCTTGCAGATGAGTTGTAACTGCCAGCCCTCTACCAGATAGAAATGCCCATCTCTAACGCAGCCCAATGCCTGCTCGACCAGCGAGGAATAGGAAAGAGCAGAAACCTGTACAACGTGGGCTTTTTTTCTGGTTCACACAGAAGCTGTGAGGCTTTACAAGAAGAGCAGTAACAGTCCCTAAACATTCAAAAGCAGGAAAGTAATGAACTATGGTTGATTTTACAGGGTTCTGTCCACCTCAGATGCCCTTATATCTTACTTATCATAAGACTGGAGGGGTCTTAAGTAAGTTCCCAGAAGTGACTGTAGTTCCTTCGCATAATCTCGTTCTGTTTCCAGAATATTTTGCAACACCTAGGGTGAGAGACAGAGCACTGAGTAGATCTTTGTACTAGTGACTAGTCAAAGGAACATGACATCAGCTTCCAAGTGCTGAAAAGCATGGAGGTGTATTTTAAATCCATAAATTACATTTGGTAATGCAGAACCCAGGATGCTCAGGAAAGCCCTGGGGGGTCCAATTTGGGGGCTTACTTAGCAAACTGGAAAGCAGACTGGAAAGTCAGTGTCAAGGGCTGCTCCTTCTTCTCTGGCAAAGCATGAAGACAATGTCCGTTCAGACCCAAGTTTGGTATTTGACCCCTGAGAGGCTCATGCCTAACCCTGCATGCATAACTGGCTGCCAAGGTATGCAAACAAACGATTTGTGCATGCATCCTGGGAGCACCGTTTGCACGAAGGCAGGCAACAATTTAAATGCAACCGTGGCCGGATCGAGGACAGCTCCTGCGGCAGCTCCAGCCAGGGCACTCCCCACTTGCCACTTCAAAGACGTGCGGAGTCGGGATTGATCCTGCTAATCCATCTCAGCGGCCAATTCGCCTGTGGCAGCTGGGTAGGCAAACCCACTGCCTGCACGCTCCCGGTTAGCACTCAAGTTTCTCAGTGTGGATGAGCTTTGGAGACAGTGGAGGTGGGTCCCAGCTCTCTGGACATATTGTTTCTGATCTGCTTTGCTTGAAATCAATTTAGACATGCTGATGAGCATATTTCACCTCCAGCACTGAAAGCCAGGGATGTTCACATGCAGGCATTTTAACTCTCTCACACTGCAGGGTTCATTCTAGCCTGGACACAGCAGGAAGGTACCTGCCCCCCTTTGCCAGACCTCATCGCTCTAGCAGCAAGGTGGTAGAGGAGGTGATGTTTCTCCACCCCTTCTGCAGCTGTAGTTCATAGCCTGGCAGGCTGAGCTGCTCCAGAGCCAAGCCCAGTTAACAAGCCAGGCTGCGAGCTGTGGTGGCTGCCCCTTCTCCACGGGCTGCAGCTGCTGGCAGAGGCACGGGGCAGGCAGCTCGGGGTGTGACACCTCCAGGCAAACCCAAGAAAGGGATCACGGATCAGAGCCGTAACTGGGCTTGCTTCACACTGTTGACATTATCTCCCCATCTTTATCAACGGGACATAGCCCGCTGTCCACGGCAAGGGCTCGACCAGAGCCATTGTGCCTTATTCCCCAACACTGATCTCAAAGCTGCCACCTCTGCTACATTATCTCAGTCGCCTACTTTGAGTCTCTTTTTGACATCTTGCAGCAACTTCCATTTGTGGTTTATTGTCTTGACAGCCTTAAATCAAGGAAATGGCAACAACTGCATTTAAATACAGAGTCACAGCCCCAGTTGTTACAAATTGCTCCAATGATTTCTAAGGGAAGGAGCCAGTTCAGAAGATTAATAACATGCTACTTATTAAAATGTATGATCAGCACTTTAAAACTTACCACAGGGTAATAATTCTTTGTCAGCTGAGTGCTTTCAAGTCCTTTTAATGCTTTGGGAGAGAGTGGTTTATCTGTACAAAAAAATACATCAATAAATTACAGTGCACAGCTTTCATCATTCCAGCAGGAACAGTCACTGCCGCATCATGCCCAGCAAACACAGCTTCACCCCTGTGAGCACAGAACTTCAACTGCAGGGTTTGTTTCCCTGCTTCAGGAAAACCAGGAGCAAACTGAAGATGCGCATGACACCGAAGGCAGCTGAGCGAGTCACGCCGGGAGCACGGCGCAGCCTCTGCCAGCTAACGTACAGGTTTACTCTGAAATCCCTGGCAGCAGCCCCGCGTCTGGCACTGTTTGGAGCTACAGTGTGGCTTCACCCGGCCCACAAAATTTGGGGTTTAAAACTGAGCACCCCTCAGAAATGCTGCACACAGCGTTTTGTTCCAGGTGATTCACGAGGCACTTGAAGCCAATGCCAATCGGTATGCGGAACCCTGATCTCTGCAGTCATTTGTGATGCAGAATCCTTCTCTGGACAAAGGTATATTTGACCAAACAGCTCCCACAAACCTGGAAGTCAATTCTCATCTTCTTCTGCTTTTGCTAAACCCCTGCGGATGCCTCCAGCGCGATACGCATGTGCGCACACATGCACACACACATGTCCCTGCTCCATTCTCCTTCCCTAGAGAAGGCCATCTCATGCCAGGAGCACGGCTTTGCCAGCTCTCCCAGCACCACAGCAGCACCATTACCCCTCTGGACTGGGACCATCACCCCTCTGGACCGGGACAGATCAGCAGCACATGGCTGCACACGTCCTACCGAAATGTCCCTGTGCTGTGCAGAGCAGCCCGTCTCTCCTTTCACCCTGCAATCGCTCACAGAAGGCAATTACTTTCACACCGATAGCAGGGGAGAAGCTTGAAATTGATAAATTTAGCCCCTGGAAACCGCAGCTTGATGTATTGTCTAATTATTGCCCTTGTCGAGTTTCCTGTGCCTTCTAGCCGGGAGTTCTGTGCTTCATTTACAGATCTGGAGGAGCTTCGCTCCACGCAGCTAGTTATTTCCACCCAAAGGGCATGCTTAGGACATGGTGGAGGTACAAACACTGCAGAAAAACAAGTAACTCCATTTAGAGTGACAAGTCTCACACTTTGGAGGTGAGGAAAGCAGCTCCCACTGGCTTGCTGCGAGGGCTTTCCCTGGACGACAGCCCCCAGGCAGCGGTCCTGGGGCAAGAGAGGGTCAGCTCATGGGCCCTCCATCCTTTGCAATAAAACCACATGTCCTGAGCAAGCAGAGACCAGGGGAATGAACACTCTTCCCCTATGAAAAGGGTGCTGGAAGGAGGATCCAGAGGGAAAAGCTCTGCAGATAAATCTGATGGGCTCCTATCATCTCAATGGGAGACTGGCCTTTCGCTTCAATGAGGTGCTGTTATTTCATGCAGCTCCCATCTGATTTTCCCCATAGGACTGAAGTTTGCTCTCCTTTTTTTAAAGGATTTCTCTTCTCCACTCACTGACTTAATTAGTGATTCCTGGGTTGTGCCAGACAAGCCTTCAATCTCTGCTGCAACGTCCTTCTCCAGCTCAGACATCATTTCCCCGAGGGAAACGGTGGGAGATGAGATATCCTAACAATGACTTTTTCATCTTGAATTAAATAAAAACTGGCCTAATTCTGAGCGCTCACTCATTAATTTTATGCTTCCCTCCTTTGCTTTTTTGCTTGCAAGTGTTGGAGCAAGGATGTCTAACAGGGGTTGTACACTTCGCGGACCACTGCTGATGTCTCCCAGTGTTTGAGGCTGACCCTGAGCCATAAAACCAGCACGGAGCACACAACAGCTCTCTGTCTAGCGTACGCCCTCAAGGCACATTAAGGAATTAAAGCTGGATTTTGTAAAAAAACAAGTTTACTGTCACACAATAGCCTCGGAAGCACAAAGGGTGAGCTGCTTGAATGGATATGTAACGCTCCAGGGCAGTTAGCCAGGGGCATGCTTCACGTCATCACCACTCCACATCTGGTTAAAATCACATCGCAGAAAACGTTAAGGACACTCAAGACAAAGCTCAATAAAGGCAGATGTCATCAGACGGATCATCCCCTCCCTCTACCTTTCTCAATATCGCAGCAGAAGATGCATCTGGGGGAAAATGCACTATGTGAAATCAACCATCACTACAGACAAAACCAGAGGACTGTTCCCTGCGGCCACACAGTTTTTGTTGGGTTTCCTCACGGCGACCATGAGCATCCATTCCACCACTGCCAGAAATGGCAGGATCAAACACAAATACATTGCCTGACTGAGGTCTCGTAACAAAAAGCTAATTCTGTGCTCAGGCACTGGAACATGACCTGGCAGCTCTCCAGGACAAAGGGGACCCACGCAGCCATCTCTGGCCTCATCCTCCGGCAATGTCCCCACGCTGCTGGGGCTTGGGGGGCAACAGAAAGGCACGATGCGCTGGAGGAGAGGATGGAGCAGCTCTCAAACAACTCACGCGAAAGACTAGGCTTTCCCCTTCTGGCCACGTTCATCCTTCCATTAGCCCTGCGCTCCTTTAAGGACACAAACGGTCCTTAATAAATAGCAGCAATTTCCCAAAGGCACAAGGATCCACGCTGCATTACAACGCTGTCATTCAATCGGCCCTTGAAAGCAATTTGCTTACCGGTGGATTTGATTTCTCTGACGTAGTTGCTTGGGAACCAGCCTGTTTTTCCATTCAAGGTCCCTTCCCACCAGCCCCCTTCTTCAACCCGGGTGACATAAATAATGTCTCCTTTGTTAACGGAGAGCTCATCCTCATTGGTCTGCTTAAAATTGAACCTGGCCTTTACCACCAGCTGATGACTGCCATTCTCGGTCATCTCCTAAGGAAAGAAACAAGGAAAAACATCAGTAAATAATCCAGAAACACAGAAGCCACTGGGACCAGCCATTGTTCTTCCTTGTTGTGACAGCTGTTTTTTCAGTATCGCTCTTTGTAACAAGCAATAATGTCTTGCTTTTGTGTAAGCACTCCTGCCAGAGGACCACAAGGTCCCTCCCCAGCATTAATTTAGCTTCACAGTGCAACAGATGGCAGATAAGAATCACTCTCCTCATGTCACAGAGAGGAGCACCACAGTTTTGGAGAAGCCACCAGACTCTCTCCAGCCAGGGCAGCAAAGCCGTGATGGAGCTCAGGGGAGAACAAGCCCCTCTGGCATGCTCGACCCAGGGGGACCACACACACCCCTCTATCCCCACAGCCATCAAACCCTTGATGAAATGTTGAAGAAAGGATACCACAGGCTTGGATTGCCTCCTTAACACCCTCGCTGACTGTGAAGCTGTGCTGTTGGAGTCAGTGTGGGGACCGCCAGCCGCAGAGCTAAGAGACGACAGATGTGAACATGGCCCTGATGGCTGATCTGGTGAAGAAAAAACAACATCTGAGTTTTACCCAACCATCCACCATCCCTCTGCATCACAGCAACACAACGAGTAAAGCCTGTAATGAAAACAAGAACAGGGCACCACGGCTGAAAGAGCATCTACTGGAGCAAGACAAGCAAGTGCACTGCGTCTCCAGTGTGGGTACTCCTAGTCAACACCAGGATGGTTTTGCTGGCTGGGTGAACCCTTCCATGATGAAGGTGCATTGCACCCCAAGGCAATCCTAGGTTATGCCAGCTCTGCACCCACACATCCAGTTGTAATTTTTAAAAATATCCTCCCTTAAAACTGTAGAAAAACAGAATAATGCTCAACCCAATGCCACCCAGCTGGGAACGTTTCTGGGACCCGAGCAAGCACTGCTGAAGGTGTGTCAAAATTTATCTCACAAGTAAGAGCTCTTAGGTCACCTCCACAGCTGCAGCGTGGGCTTCCCCACTGAGAGGGGAAGAATGCTGAACAGCTGGTCAACACAATCGCTTCTCTATTTAGATAAGTCCTTCTGGGTTCATTATACAGCTGAGAGAGGCTAGGCACAATTTTGATTACTGTTCGTGGACTGTTGCCATTACCATGTGAGAGAGGGATTCAGATCGTGCTGAGGAAGGACCAGAGTGTCACCTCCAGGAGACCGGCAGCCCGGGGAAAGGCTCAGACCCTCCCAGCAGCTCTTGGGAGTTGCCTCCTTCACACACTCAAAGCTCATCATCTTGCCAACTAGTCTCTGGCTTGTTCCTGTGACCACCTGCCTCATGCTGGAAATAATGCTGCTGCTCTGACACATACCTGTTCTTCACGATTAGTGATTTGTTTCTATATTGGTACCAAAACACTTGCCACAAGATAAAAAGTTCCCTGGTCACAACTGCGCTGTGCTGAGGTTGAGTCAGTGGCCTCATCACCAAGAGCAATCCCAGCTCCTGCAGGACCTGGCAGCACTTAGCCTCAGAATCAGGGGAGGTTTAGATGGGATATTAGGAAGAAGTTCTTTACTGAAAGAGTGGTCAGGCACTGGAACAGGCTACTCAGGGCAGTGGTGGAGTCACCATCCCTGGAGGTGTTCAAAAAACAAGTAGATGCGGCGCTTCGGGACATGGTCTAGGGATCAGGGATGTTGGGATGAAGGCTGGACTTGATGATCCTAGAGGTCTTTTCCAAGCTAAATGATTCTATGATAATCCTGCTTGGATGCTGCAGAGCAGTAAAAACATGGGATTCAAGACACCCAGTAATTCCCAGTACTTCTCCACTACTGTACCCTCATACCACACCACGGAACAACACTCAGATCACCTCCTTCCTATGTACCGTGGTGCTCACATGAAGCAATAGCAAACATTATCACTTCGGTAAGATGTGAAGTACTTGTGAGATTTGCCTTCTAGCTTCTTTTCAGGTTTAAGAACATTTCTCTGTCCCAGAGCTGTTGTTTCCCACCTGCGGTGTGGACCTGGCATGCCCACAGGCCTCAAAAGGAGGACAGAGAAGAGCAGTCTGCAGGTGTCACTTTGCTGGGTGTGCAAGTCCCCTGCATAATGTTTGGAACACCTTCTTTGAAAACACTGCAAGAGGAGAGGGTGATCAAGCCACCAAGTGCGTGCAGAACTCAGAAAACACAAAGGCTGCTCTTCCCCCATTCTCCTCCAGTCTGAATGTCAACATGGAAAAGTCATTCCAAAGGGGAAGTTTGGTGGGAGTTACAGGAACTCAGCTGGGCTTCTATTCTCCCCAGAGGATTTTTGTTTCAATAGGAAAACACTCCATCCTTAGATTGGACCTGGAGCAACACAAGCTGTGAGCTCTTGGAGAACGAATTTGCTTTGTCTTTCTCCAGTGCCTTGCACAATGGGGACCAGGTCTGTGACTATGACTTCCAGGCACCGCTGCCCTACAAACCCGCAACCATACCACACCATACCCACGCACCAGTCTGCCCAGTCCATGCTCCAGTGACGGACAACATTGACCTTAAGTCATGTGTGCTGTCATTAAGTCAATTTTCTCTCTCGCCCTGCTCGTCACACAACTGCCTGATGAGCGCACGGTGAATTCCCAGCTCCCTGGGCTGCAGCAACAGCAAAACCTCTCTTCACAGAACCCACTTTGCAAACATGGACTGGTTTTTTCCCTCTGAAGCATCCTGATATTCAAGCAGGAGCGGTTTCAGCTGCTCCGGCAACTCACAGGCCAGGAGGGGTGGCCGACTGCCAGCATGAGATGTTCTTCCCCTGATTCCGTCTAAAAAGGGAGGGTGCAAACCACGAGTCCAGACTTCTCCACTCATTCAAGCCATCAGCAACAGTCCACGGAAATGACTTGGTTACTGTAGATTTCATGCTTCTCCCTGCCCCTCCCAATCTTCCAAAGCTTTTATAAATATCTGCTGCAACCTAGAAACAAATGTAAAACTGCCTTTGACAGTTTGGCAGGGAAGTGTATCATTTATATTGCATCATGGCAGCGTCCTATTTTATGCCTGGTCCAGCATGGAACACTGCTGCCATATGTTGCTTAAACTATGGTTAAAATAGCTGGGGTTTCTGCTCACATTCCTACACTATTTTTGGCAGATGAGCCTCGCCTGATCCAGCACAGCTGGTTTTCCTCCCCTTGCCCTCTCTTCCAGATAAAAGCATCGAGCTCTGTATTGCTGTTATTTGACAGACAGCTGCTGAACTCTGAGTTCATCCGCTACAAACGATGCCCCTAGTTATTTGCATAACAAGATCCATGAAGACACAAAGATTTGGGCTTCAAATGGATGCTCAGAAACACATTCCCATGGTGTTCCCTGAGCTGTCACCTACTTCCCTCTACCTCCGACAAGGGTGTCAGGATGCAGCAGCTCTGCGGGTGTTGGGATGTGCAGGCATGCTGGAGCCCTGGCCACAGCAGGAACTGCAGTAGGTGGTACCAGGCTTGTCCTGATGCTCCATTCAGCCCTTTGCCTCTGGCAAGATGGACAAACCAAACCATCTGCAGCGGCAGCTTGTAGGACACAGGCTCCTGCTTCTCAGGAACTTAGCCAAGCCACCAAAAAGCAAACGTTTTAGACATGTATTTATTTTACCCTGTACTTTTCCCAAGGGTGCTCTCTGCCTGAACAGCTAATTATATCACAGGCATTGCGCTTTTTAACATTTAAACAGAGAAAGCATACGCTCAAACAGATGTTTGCCATGAAACCAAGAGGATCCCCACTTTCCTACAGCCCCGGCAGTAACGTGATAGAAACTACCCCCCAGCAAAGCCCCATCCCGAGCCTTGCCCAGTGACTGCACATTTTACATCCCCCATCATACCAAGCTGCAAGAGCTTTCTGCATGGGGTCAGCAGATGCTGTCATTTAATGGAGCAGTGAGAGGCTGCAGGGAGATGGGCTGAGGCTGAGGTACCACTCGCTGGCTTCTAAGAGCGAGCTGGCTGCAGAAAGGCAGTCTAAGAACCTGGATTTCTTCAGAGCAGCATTATACACACACACATACACATATAAGTGTGTGTACATATATATACTATTATACATTATATATTACTACACACTATGTCTTCTTTTATATATGCTGCTGTTTATATATAATATATACATAACTTATACAATAGTTTGATGTATAAACACATATATGTGATTTTATAAAACCTTGCACCAGAACAAAACAGAAAAGAGGAAAAAGGGAAGAGAGGGTCCAGTTCCAGCAATGAGGTTGTTTCACCAAACACCTGAGCAGCTTCTGTACTAGCAGAAGAGAACCCAAAAGCAAAAGCTCCCTTGAAAGAGAAGTGAAACGACAGAGAAAACCATTGCAAAGCAAGTCCAGACAAAATATGGTAGGCCAACAGAAAAACCTTCCTATGAAAAGAATATAATGGGGTTGGGGGTTGAATTTTTCTCCTTTTAATTGCCTAATAGATAATCTGTAACCAGGAAATTGAACTCTTCTCCTGGTGCTGGACTTCAGTGGGTGTGCGGGACTCTCTGTGCAAATCTGCTTGTATGATAAATGCTTTCCATCCTGCAAACCCTTCCCAGCTCCACGCAGACCTGCTCCTCATCCCCTCCAGAAAGAGGGCCTGCTCCTCTCACCCCCCTGTCACCCTACCATTGAACTCCTACTTTCACAGCCTCTGTTACCGAGTATCAGTTTAAAGCAGCCTGTAGGGAACAGCTACCTATTCGGGATGGAAACACGAGGAGCTGATTTGCTTGGCTTCAGCAGCCCACTACCAGGGAGACAGAAGAAGCCATCAGCCTGATTCCCAAACCCAGGAGCCTATTCCACACACCCAGGGAGAGGAGAAAGAGAAGCATCAATACAATTGACTGAGCATCTGGCAACGACATTTGTTTTGACATTCAGTAAAGATATCATACAGACGGAACTGTTTTTCTCCTCAGCATTAAAACGCAGTATTTAAAACCTGGTATTTGCATTTTGGGAGGTGCATGCTCATTTACCTCAAGGCTCCTTTATGGTGACCTAATTTGAGATCCCTTCATACCGTCAAAACTAAGCAGAGGTCCCTTAAAGCGATAATGTCGCTCTGCAAAGAGCATACAGCAGCTCTGAAACACCGCATTCAAACCTGGAGTTGGCAGAAGCACTGAACATTGATCCCACCGCCCAGCACCAGGCATCGGTGTGGGCAGCACAACTTGCCAAGCCTCCAGAAATCATCATAAACTAGGAATTACCAAAAACAAACCACCCCAACATACACAGAAGATAGAATTTGAAAAGGTAACAGAAAAAAAAACCCAAACCTTTTTTCTTACCTTCAGTAGCTTTATTTACAGCTGTTAATGTACTCAGGACCTTGGAGAACTGCTCTCCGGTGTACAAATCATGTGGATCAAACACCTGCAAAAGAGGAACTTGGTCAGTTGAGCTCAAAACATCTTACTCCGGCCACCTGAGCTGCCCATGCAGAGGGTGACAGCGAGGATTAAGTAACCCGTACGTCTCTGCAGGGGAAGGGTGTTTATTCAGGGCTGACAAGTCCCATTTCCTTTATCGCAAGTCAATTCCTGGGGCGACAGCGGCAGGAGGCGCGGGAAGGGCAGGGGGACCCGGCAGCGTTTGGAGCGTAACGCTGGGGACAGGGACGGATGAAATCGGTGCTGTCTGCAGAGCAAGGGCTCCTCTGGAAATCACGGAGAAGGTTATTGCTTGCCTTCAGGGAAGGAAAGATTTTGCTGCTATTTTTGTTACCAAAAGCTGAAGGGATTGAGGCTGTACATATATATACACACACATATTTTCCACAGCAGAAGAAACAAACACGCAGAATTTTCTGCTATTGCAATATGGCATAAATAATACAAGTGTATTTTGTACATTTTTCTTACAGGAAGCCCAAACCAATTAATTTATGTGCAAAAATTCCACTCAAGAACGTTGTGTTGCTAAGCCTCAGTGGCAAAACAGATATACAGAGTTAGCAAGGGCTTATTTTCTATGACTGGTAACCAGGACCCTGCACACCCTGCCCTTCAGAAATCACCGCCAGCACAAGGAGGGGCAATCTGAGCTTCCAAAACACTGCAAGGCCCTCTAACACTTGAGAAATGCCCTCAAGTTCATACAGACTGTACAAATCCTACTATCAATGAAGCAAAGCTAAGTGATACAAAAAGCCCCTGTTATTGGTACCGTCAAGGCATCACCTGCTAATCCCCAAATACACGTTATCTCGCAGACGGAGACCACAGATCTGCAAATCCAGGGAAAAGGAAAAATTATTTTAAACCTCTCCTGGCAGGCACCATCTACTTAGGAACACCTCCAATGCACTGAAGAGTGTATCCTGCTAAATAAGTGCATAAGCTTTAATTACCCTGAGGGTAGTGCTGCCCTTTAAAACGACCCTTTCTTGCTTTCCACATACAGCTCCTTGAGTACACTTGGCATATTTCAGATAGGAAGGGGACTGGCCTCTTCCGCAGCCCTGGATGCTCGCAGCATCTCGTCCTCTTGACAGACACATCAGCGCAGCAACAAAGTCCGACACAGGCAGTACAAAGGCTGCTCTTTGTTAAGAATACTCAAAAATTGACTCAGCCACCCAATACTGGGAGAACGGCTTTACCCTAAAGAAACGTAGCTCACCCTCAGAGGGATAACAGCCTGCAGTCTTTATAAACATTAAAATCAGTAGCTCTGCAGCTCCGATTGCACCTACTGCTCTGCACATTCTGGGGACATGCCCACCTACCTTGGGCTGTTTCCCAGCTGATCTATCATGCTTGGGTTTGCTCCTTTGGACCACGCAGACCCCATCCCCTCTGCCAGCCGGTGCGTGAACTTGTTTTCCTGCCTCGCAGCTACAGCCAGCGCTATTTGAGCATCACCTCCAGCCCTAAGCAGCGATGTGAGCATCTCCGTGGAAAGGGAGACGGTAACGGAGAGCCCAGGCATGTGCTGACCCTGCTGGTAGCCGCTGGAGGATGCACCGTTACAGGAACGCGTCTTCACGCTCCTGCCAAGCAGGAGAGGAAAACACACAGCGAGGCTGGGATGCTTGTGTGCATCTCTCTGGTGTGTCATTTTCTCAGTCCTGCGCTTTTTCTTCCTCTTCAGAAAGTCCAGAAAAACAGGTCTTGCCTTGAATGAATGGCATCTTTTTTTTTTCCCGAAGGCCTAAAGTAGTAAAACACATCCCTGCTCCTTCAATGCACAGAATAATGCTGTAAGTTCAGAATGCTCAGACTGACAAAATTCAGAAGAAAACTGGGAAAGGGGAACACAAAAAATTCTAGTACAAAAGCCAGCAATAACTTTTAGGACTTCTCTTCGTGGAGAAGTTGTCTGGAAGAGCTACTGTGGAACAACGGCTGTGTGGAAAACTCTTCTGGACCAACTGCTGTAACACAAATATACTTCGCAGCTTGTTCCAGAATAAATTCATCATACAGAAAAGTCCTCGTTTGTGAGCTAACAATTACTTTTGCCAGCACAGTCCATCCATAATTCCACTCCTAACTAGAAGACTAGAAAAGCCGAGGACGGACCGGCTTTTTCGCTCAAAGATGTGGTGGACACACGTAAAACCCCACTTAAATGTACGGCTGCCGTCTGAGAATCTCCATTAAAATGCTTTTTCGAGTTTCAGAACCACAGACGGCCGGTCCCGTGAGGAAACTCTCCGGCTGCTCCATCAGGGATCACAGCGGGAGCGAGAGACGCTGCCCGGCGGCGCGCAGGGCAGGGACCAGAAGAGCACCCGGCTTTCCGGGGAGGACGGAAAACCAAACCCTGCTGGCACCGAGCAAGCGGCCAGCACCCAAAAGCCCAGGGCCGGGATGGGAGGTGCGGACAAGCGAGGGGAAGCCGGGCT
>VZZY01023505.1:346888-371530 GCA_013400335.1 Eurystomus gularis
AGAAAGAAAAAGGAAAAATTGGAAAAGGGAAAAGAAAGGGGAAAAAAAAGAAGAAATTGAAAAGGGAAAGGAAAGAGAAAAAGGAAAGGAAATGAAAAAATGGAAAGGAAAGGAAAAAATGGAAAAGAGAAAGGAAAGAGGGAAAAGAAAAAGGACAGGAAAAATGAGAGGGGAAGGATAGGACAAGAAAGGAAATTCCAGGCTCCTGAAATGGTAATTGCAGCGGGTTTGCACCACTGAGAAAGAAGAGAAATGCTGCAGCAGGGCCTGTGGATGAGGCACGGCTCAGTCGAAGCGGGGAATTGTCCCAGACAGCGTGTCCTCACCGCGACCACGCCGCCGCGTATGCCCATCTGCTCGGGAACGTGACAATCCTGACACTTCATCACGACACCAGGCTGCGGCGTGGGACGGGAACGAAGCACTGTACTGCCATCAGGGTGAAGGCTGGCTCTAGGTCCCAACCCCACGCAGGGCCACGGGGGTGTCAGAGGCACCCCACATACCTGTGATCTGCAGGTCTCTGGGACACCAGGTCGCTCTGAATTCACACATACCCATTCCCCAGTGCTCCTGCTGGTTGGTGCTGGGCAGGAGCTCTCCCTTTTGACCTTACCCAGCTAGGAAAGGTAATGTCGCTTTGGAGTGAAGCCAAAGCTGAGCAGGCTTTGGGAGCACATGGATGAGGAGCCAAGGGTGTGATGATTTTTTCCACCTGCTCTCGCACACCCTCAGTGCAGGTACAAACAATTTGGTGAAGGTTGTGAGCACCTCCCACTGCAGAAATAGTGTCAGTTCTGCCCGTGGTGGCAACAATGCGCTGCGTGCTCTGTGATCATTCTGGACAGTCAGGTTTAATCCAGCTATTGATTTATCTTGCAGATACGGTTCTTCGCTCACAGAATTCAGCCCCTTGCCAGAAGTTTTGTGGTTGTGTTAGCAATAAAATGCTGCTGCTGAATGAAGGTCTTGTGCTTCTTCAGCAGTAAATGATGCTTAGCTATTGAGCTGCTGTTACTATACACACGGAGGTGTCAAGCTAAAGCAAAGACTAACAGTTCCCATTTGTGCTCCGAAGAACAAGCTAGGCCAGGAACTTTCAACCCAATTTTTATCCTTCATGATCTTTTCCCTGTATCTTCTACTCTAGACTCCACCTGGCCATCAGGACAGAACCTCTTGCCTTCCACTTTCCACCTCAACATACTCGCATCCAGCTGTCACTGCCTTAGCAGTACTCACTGGACCAGATCTTGGGTTGAGACACAGCTCGGAGGTTGAAACCACAGTGTAAATGAAGCACCATCAGGTGATCTGCACTGTTCCTCAGACCAAACCAACAAAGAATCCTCTAAGGACATTTAAGCTCCAAAGAGGCACCCTTGTCTTCTGCCTAGTCATCTGTCTCTGCAGAGCTGGGCTGGTAGACGTTCTCATTACTTGGATCAAATCTTAGCACTGAAAAGGAGTCAGAAAATTGTAGGCACTGTCTCATTGTTTCACCTCAGTACGGCACTTGTCCAGTAAGGTTGGTTCCCCTGCTTGCCTTCTTTTTTAGGACTAACACATCTGAAGCAGCAAATGGTTGCAGGCCTTAGTCTGGGGCTGAAGCTAAGGAAGAGTCTGATTATTTATACCCTGCAATGAGATGGACACTTCCAGCTCACACCACCAGCCCATAGAGCTTCTGCAACCTAAAGGAGCCACCTCAAAGCAGGAAAGTCACAGTGTCCTTCTCCCTCCCTTCCGTTATGTCCAAATGTTTCACTGTTCCTGTAAAATGGGAGAAGGTGCCGTTTGCCTCACTATGTCTTTCTTCCAGTTCCCAAGATTGAGTTACCAGGACAACAAAGAAGGGTAGGAGGGAAGTGCGTATGCATAGCTCTGCAGAAGTAACCTCTTTGCATGCCCTCCCACTGCAAGAAATTGGCAAGCAGTATCCCTTCAGTGGAAGGTGGGACTTCCAACCAAAAGCTGTTGGAAACCCTCTCTTCCATACCAATCCGCTTCCCTGCATGCTAGCAATGCCCAGTGACGCATTCAGCTCCAAATGGCAGCTGTACAAACATCTACGACAAAATCAAATTTAAGGCATAGTTTGAAGGTGGCCACTGCTTTGGCAATGTTCAATGAAGCCATGGGATGCTAGGACGGGATGCTAATGGCATGTATTAAGTTTTTTATGCTTGTGGTTGCCCAGGATGAGGACCTTTGGCACAAGCCAGTATCCAGAGTAGAGTTTGTGAGCTCTGAATTTCTTCAGAACATCCTGTTTTGCCGACATCTGCAACAGGAACAGAATCTCTGACCTTAACATGCACTTGTCAGTCTCAAGACAGGAGAAGCGGCTCAGATCCAGTCTGAGGTTACTTCTTCATATCTAAGGAACAAGAGTTCTCTGTCGCATTTGGAGAAGGGCAGAAATTGGCAGGACCATTAGGGTTTTACTGTAAAATTCAAGGTCTAGGTAAGCAGCAGGATGGCAGTCAGGGAATTCAGACCCATTAAGCCAAGAGCTTTCCTGGTGTTGCTGCTTTCTCAAGCCAGGTTACTGGAGCAGAACAGATGTTCTATCCTATACTTGTATTTCTTAGACAAAACACCAGATTACTGCAACTTCCCTGCTGACAGATTTGGAACCAGAAGGTTCCCTGCCTGGTCTGATGCTCCAGACATGCTTCCAGAGTAAATGTGCTGCAGAGAAACCCCCTCTGAAGGGCAGTGGCCCTTCCCAAGGCAAACTAAGCATGAGGGAGGACTGCCTACAGGTCTACTGCTTAGAGTTTCGTTGCCAAGGGGGTCCAAACAGTGCTAGAAGGAACAACTAGAAGGACTAGTAGGCAGAGATTTTTCACATCCCCTCTGACATTGACTTCAGAGCACTCAGAAAAGCCGGTAATATGGGAGGAGAAGAGCCAGAAGGAAGCACAAGCACTCTGACTTGTACCATGTCTTGCCCACCATCTCAGCTGTCCTACCTCAAGTGTTCCTCTGCCTGAGGCTACAGAGAGGAGCCAGGAAGAAGCAAAATTCCTGTCTTCACTTGGTGTTCTGATATGACTTAATATTTTGGAAAAAATTAAAGAGACATCATTTTCATTTCACTGCAAAATTTAAACTCTAGCTTGAAACATTTGAGCTTTTATTCAGCTTTTGAGGTCTCCTTTCACAGCAACCAAGACAGAGGCAACCACACGAGCACTAGGGAAGTTGCTGAAGATTTCAAATTCACTATTTCAAAGATGAAGAAGTTTATAAATCAGAATAAAAAAAGAAGTCAGGAATCTTTTCTTAAGACCAAGGAAGAAAAGGCGCAGGGAGGATCAGAGCAACACCCAGAGCTGGACACACAATATTGCTAATTCCTAGTATCTGAAAATTGTGGAGTGTGACGGCAATCTTGCAGAACTGGCTTTCAAAACTATGAGATGTCAAAGCACAACAGTTGAGAACGGTTCCCTTGTCCTATCTTTTAGGTGTTTAAGAGTCCTGGTTTTTAGTATTTTCCACCACAACCATTATGATTAGTTTTCAAATAGAAAAATTAACTCCCTGAAAAATGGAGGAAATCACATGGTCAGTACCACAAGACTGGCAACAACTGATTTCTGATGTGATAGGCCTTCAGTGATTCTATATATATCTGCTCTTAAAATCGGGCTGCTGCAGCAGGCTCTGAGAAATGCACTACTGGGAAACAACAGGCTAGTGAAACAGCTCTGGAACGAGCACATTTTCATGCTGGTTAGCTAAAAAGCTCCGAAGAGAAGAAAGGCTCTTTGCTTGTTTAGACCTTCAAAGGGAAAGCGCAGAACCAGAGCGACCATGGGTTGGACTCTTCTCACTGTGGTGTGTGAATATTCTGTGTAATGGCCAAGGATGCTGTCCCTGCTGCTGGCAGGGTTTGTCTTCAGAATGAATTTCTTTCCACAATGTTGAGCATATTTCAAACGAGACAGTGACAGCTCTAAGTTACAGCTTCTTTTTCACTGGAGGAATTGAAGCGTGATACAGAAGTCTTTACATTTTAAATGCATATGCACTTAGTAAAAAATTTGGTGGCAAAATTAGCTGACCTCTTAAGCGATTCATTTAGACTCTGAACCTGCAAATATGAGCTATGCTTACGCATAAGAATCAGCGTAGAGACAGGCTCAGGAATAGCCACTGGAAAGGTGTCTTTTGTCTTCATTAGGATTATTTTTATGTCAGGATCAATTTAATATCATGTGCTTGGCAGAATCTCACGCAACATTTGCAAGGGGATGAAAAATACTGCAGTATTAAGAATATTTCACCTTCATATTAAAGCAAGGCTAAAACCTGCAATCCCTTCTAATAATGAAAAAAAAAAAAAGGTGAACAGGTCCACACTGCTTAACTCTGTTTAGACAAACCTCTTGTTGTTGCTGCACATTCTTCTACCTGACCATTTAGGCTTGTCTCAAAAGATGAGAAGGAATCTGTTAGGCTCATAGTCAATACACTGCCTTGCCAAGTCCGCCAGACAGAATATTAAATTGCCCATGCTCTAATTTATGTTATTAATACAAAAGATGAGGAATGACTACCGATTTTGTCCCTCTGGTATCTGGCTTCTGTTCAGAAGGCTGATGAAACACGCACGTTGTGACAATAAAAGAAAGGATCCAAGTTGACTTACCTCCACTTTAAGGAGCGCGCAGCCTTTCAAGAACTCTTGAATATTACTGATGCAATCAGCTTCATTTTTAGGCTCCAGGCAATACTAAAGAAAGAAAATGCACTGAGATCATTGCATTACCTCCTGTGTAGCCTCTATTCAGAAGGCCTGCATGAATATTGACATGTGCGTTTCAGACTGAATTAGGGAAGCTTCTTCAGGGGGCGGATGGGGGTGGCAGGCAAGCTGTCGAAGCAGGAAGAAAGCGCCACTGGAGGAAGTGATGCATACCTCGAAATGGTCGGCATCTTGTTTTGAATGTCAACAGATGACAGTGCCCCAAGTGACAGTGGGAAATTGATGACCTTTAAGAACACACTGCCCCCGACCATCACATAGAAGCAAAAGATAAGGAGCTAGCAAAACTGATTTATGCATGATAAATAAAGGCTCCTGCTTTACAGGGTGGGGAACCTGTTTTTTTTCTAATTAATCAGCTTCTCTTCTGTGTTGCCATTTCCTATCTCTTATTGGACTCCTTCCCTTTTTTTCTCCTGCAGTAACTTATCGCACTTTTGCACTGTCTGAATACACGCCTCGTAAAACTGTAGCAGGAGGTACTTGCATGACTTAAATGGATGGAAATCCATCCAGTGCCGATGGATTTCTGGCCTTGGCACAGTTCAGAATGGCATGGATGCAAGGTTCGTCATTTATTCCTAACCCAATCTGCTACTCTGCCGTATTTCCTGACTAACAAAGTCTTTTACAGTAGGAGTTCTGAAAGAGTGAAGATATTTACAGTTGTAATCAATTATATTTACGTAAATACAAACTGCATATCCTTCTATTCAAAACCAAGATATTTTGATCTCCGGTAGGCCCGGTGTTTCCTGCCACTGAATGAACATGCGTAACTCGGCCAACTGGAACCTTTCGGGGGTGTTTTGAGATGTAGAGACAAAATCAAAGAACTAAAGCTACAATTGTACTTTGCCTTGAGTTAGATACTAGTAATTGAAATGTAAAACATTCCTCCCTCCCTCTGATGCTCCTTGCTCATCGTAGTTACCAAAGGAAACCTTGCCTCGAAAGGAGCAGGGCCGTATTTCACGCAGCGGTGCTCTGCTTCAGGCTAGCAAAATACATCTTAAAAGAGTTACCTTTTCTGCAGATCCCGGAAGAAGTCGATGAATGAGTTTACAAAGCACAGTTCCATCTTTCAGAGAAGTTTTCAGGAACTCCTCTGGATCATCTACTATTTTCTTAGGGGAATTTAAGACTCCTAATGAAATAAGCCACGTAACAATTTGTTCCTCGGGATTCATTGCGGAGAGTTCTGCCGCCAGCGCAGTTCTCCTGTGCAGCAGCTTGCTGGAGCCCACATCCGTGATTACATCTTCCTGCCTCTGCTGCTGCTTGCACAGCTCAACTGTGAAACTACTTTTTTTTTTTCTTCTCAGCACAGAAACTCACTGAATCTTGAGAACCAGAAGTACTGTTAGTCTATGGCAAGAAACTTTTTAAAAATAAATTTCTAGCACTCTGTTACTTTAAAGAGAGACAGTGAAAGCTGTCTAAGAAACTACGCATTTTCAACATTATTGAATATTTTATGTGGATACTTTCCAGAAGGACCTGGACTGGCTTGAGAGGTGGGCCCATGCCAAGCTCAGGAAGTTCAACGAGGCCAAGTGCAAGGTCCTGCACCTGGATTGGGGCAATCCCAATCACAAATACAGGCTGGGCAATGAGTGGATTGAGATCAGCCCTGAGGAGAAAGACTTGGAGGTGCTGGTTGATGAAAAGCTCACCATGAGCCAGCAATGTGTAAGCCCAGAAAGCCAACCATAACCTGGGCTGCATCAAAAGAAGTGTGGCCAGCAGGTCAAGGGAGTGATTCTGCCCCTCTACTCCACTCTCATGAGACCCCACCTGGAGTACTGCGTCCAGCTCTGGATCCCCCAGCACAAGAAGAACGTGGACCTAATGGAGAGGGTCCAGAGGAGGCCTACAAATATGATCAGAGGGCTGGAACATCTCTCCTATGAAGACAGTCTGAGAGAGTTGTAGTCGTTCAGCCTGCAGAAGAGAAAGTTCTGGGGACACCTTATTGCAGCCTTTCAGTATCTGAAGGGGGCCTACAGGAAACCGGGGGAGGGACTTTCTACAAATGCCTGTAGTGATAGGATGAGGAGTAATGGCTTTAAACTAGAAGAGGGGAGATTTAGATTGGAAATTAGGAAGAAATTCTTCACTCTGAGTGTGGTGAGACACTGGAACAGGTTGCCCAAGGGAGTTGTGGATGCTCCATCCCTGGAAGTGTTGAAGGCCAGGTTGATGGGGCTTTGAGCAACCTGGTCTAGTGGGAGGTGTCCCTGCCATGGCAGGGGGGTTGGAACTAGATGATCTTCGAGATCCCTTCCAACTCAAACCATTCTGTGATTCTATGATCTTACCTAGTGACAGCCTCCTTGTGGCAGCTGGCATCCCGTCAGCTGGTAAACTTGGTCTTAAGTTGTGGCTATTGCCCAAAGATGTACATTTGTCTTTAGGACTGCAAATAATGAAGTATTTGCAGCATTAGAATTGAACTTCACACTAAAGATGACTGGGGGGAAATGGTTACATTAACCTTATATAAACGTTTTTAATGTGGCAAAACTAGTTATTAAAATTGCCTTTTATAGTAGTTTTCTATTGTCAAGATCTTATTTTCGAAAATAAATTCTGATCATGCACTTTATATAGGAAAAATGTGGGCTTTGAACTATTTTATAGAAGTGCACATAAATCCAAAATCTTTTTTAAGATGATGTTATCTCAAAACAAACACCTGGAGACCTTCAAAAAGCTCATAGTCATCTAAAGCTTAAACTTCCCACCTATTTCACTTGTCCTATTAAAATGTCGCTTTCCACCAGCTCTTCATGATCCATGCTCTGTAGTGTGTTTTCCACCCTACTCTCCAAAACTCCTCAGTGACAGTATTCTGAGCCAATTCCTAACCCCATTACTTGAAGCAGCTTTCTCAAAACATCAAGTGCTCTCAAGCTGCTTCAGCTCCTAATTTAAAGGGTAGCAGGGAGCAGAACAGCAAGAGGATACCGGGATGATTTTTCACAGCCACCAGTGAGGAACCAGAATTGCCCTTTCAGGGTCAGACAGGCTCTTGGCCTTTATGAGGACATGGAGAGGAGATCCAGTTCTCCGTTGTGGAAATACTAGTAACGTGTAGTTGCAGCCAGCATGAACGATAAAGCCAGCTGAAGCTACATCAGGCAACTCATGGCCATCTGGTGAAGTAAAACTACCCATATGTCTGCAAAACATTTCACGTTTATGACTAACTAGAACTTTAGGTTGGGTTTTCTTTTTTCCAGTTCTTGTGAGCACCAGTATTTTGTAGAAGCGAGCACTTGCAGTCTCCACTTTGGTAGCTTGCTTTTTCCCGATCTGTAGTAGGCAACACAACTGCTAATGCTCACAGTGACACTCGTGTGTATACAGAAGACATCACTTCAGTCATCTCATCAGAACCTACCAGTTTGATGTGAAGAGCAGTTGAAGTATTTCAACACAGGGAGAATCCCACACCCACTTCATTGAACTCTGTGTTAGGAACCTGAACACCAAAGAGCCCTTCACCTACTCCCTCCTCTAAAGCAGACCATTTTTTAGGACAAGCAGGTTGAGTTTCATGACTATTTCACAGGCAGCTGTTGCAGCCAAGTGGATGTTAACGGTTGCAGCTACAATTAAATGAAAATACTTCCCACAACTTGAACACTTACCAATAGCCTGAAAGACCTGGAGACCCATGTACCTTTCTGAGTAAAGCCCCCCAACTTAAGGAATTTCTGATTAGCCACCTCAAGGCCAACCTTACAGCTTTCAGGAAGGACCCATCTAAAAATGTCCAGCTTGTTCACCCACCCCTACGCTGAAGTTAATTCTGTGGCAAACCCAGGGTTTCAAGGTATAACCAAGCAAGGAACTCTTTCCGGTCTGGTCTGTGGAAAGGGCTTCAACTTTGGTTATTTGCTGACAGGTACAAATCAAATGAATTGTCACTCATCTCCTGCAGCCAACCTCCACCCCCAACTTACAAATACACTTTTACTTGCAGCCCGATTTACACCAGCGATGGTGTAATTTAAAACTAAAGGGGGGTGGGGGTGGTCTATACCCAATTACCAAAGGACTCTGACGACACCCATCAGTAACAGGAGCAGTTAATAGCGTTTGGATGTTCAGGAACCATTCTAGAGCAGTTCTCCTCAAAGCCACTCCTTTTTATGTAACTTGCTCTTTTTTTGCAGCACAGAGCAAAACCACCCAACAGAAAGAACAATGCTATTTTTCTGCTGCAGAATCTACTGATGCCTTGAACTAGTGACTTTCAGCGATGAAGCCTGAGTCAGCGCATGAGCTAATTACACTAGCGGCAGATTCTCACAGTTGAACGTTATAATTTTTCGGAATTAGGCAGCTATCAATCTTTTTCCTCACACGATAGCTCCTATGCTGGCACTGCTTCAGGTAGGATGATCTGGTTCAGCCTGAAGAGCAGTACCCAGACTAAGTTACTGCTGAAAAAGAAGTCTCTTACTTCTACAGCGCATTAGTCTCTCTTGCAGAAGATACTGAGACCACCTTGTAACAATAAACCTCCATCGATATGGAACACTAGTAATTTTTTCCACCATGCAGGTGTTGCTGAGTAAAAGGTGTTGTTTTTTTTTTATTAAAAACCAAAACAAAACAACAAACCCCACAATGCTTTTGTTTAACAGTAAATTTATTAGCCCTGCGAAACACTGCAATTCTACCTATCCGCTCCATACCGGCAGACTCACTCCTACAGTCTGCAGTCCAGAACTGACATTTGAAGTGATATTCTTATCCCCACACCCAAAGGCAGTTTTAAACCCCTAGACAAGGTACGCATGCTTTTTCTTCTTCAGCTACTCATTATAAACTGAGTGTCGTTTAACGACATCGGTTTGTGTCTACCACAGAAGAAATCAGTATGAACTTTATTAGCCATGACTGTTCCAAGTACTTGAGTCAATCAGAAGTTATTTTCTACGTGAGATACTGTTGCCTGAGGATTCCTCTCACATACACCAGCACATCAACATATATGCAAGATAAAAACACGTCAAAACCAAGACAAACTTCTGAAGACAGCATCTTGTTGCAAGAGATACACTGCTGTCTGTGGTTCTGCAAGTGGCTAGGACATACAACAACCCTAATTATCCTGGGGATTTATCACAAATATAATCTCAGTAGCTCAACATTCCCTCTCATCCAGACGGCCTGGACGATCACAAAATTGTTAATGTAAAAATATAGCAGAACTTTTCATGGTTTCTTGCTGAAAAAGGATGCGTAACAACTTAGTTCTCTGTATTTTAGAGGACTAGAATTCACTTTTAAATAACTTGATCTTTTTTTCAGCATAAACAGAAAGTACCCTACGTGAAGGGCAACCCTGGAGTGTGTTTCTGCTGCAGAATCTACCAATGCATGTACATGCACTGGAAAAAAGGCTCACTCTTGACTCCTGGAAGACGCTGCCTATGGCAGACAGCAATTGACTTCCACCCGAGAATTCTTTTTATATCCAAGAGATTAGTAGTGCTACTTTCAAAGGCAACTCCTGAATGATAACACAACCCTCTAAAACCAATAGTGGGTCACACCACACTCAAAAGCCAAGCTTTATCCAGTCGGGTTTTGTTATCCTTTGACTCTCCAACGCATATCCACTGCTGTGCTGCCGCCTTCTAGTCACCACAACTGAAAAAAGGGAAAGCAGGTTAGTACACGCTCAGAAACCAAGAGACAAGAGAGCTAGGCCATCTTTGAGTTGACTGGTTTTATACACACAATGCCTGTGTTTGGATTACATTCAATGTGTCACAACAGTATGAAAATACCTCAATAGCTAACTACAGTAATCAAACTGACCTGAGGACTGCCTGCACTAACGCACACTTCCGGTACAAGTCTCCAGAGCAAGCACTAAGTAAAGCCGCTGTAATCTTTGTGTGCGTTCCCCTCCAAACTCTGCCTGACAAAACCCCACCGGCTCTTGACCATCCCAGCGCGATACTTGGGAGTTCTGTAATAAATTGGCATACACACTGGTACTAATCTGTAAATAACAACGTGCTATAAATTAAATAAAACTCAGGATCAAGACAGGGTGAATGGCTTGCTGAATTAGTACAATCACGTCCTTATTTTTTATGAATTCAGTATTAACCTTCCTGAGTTAAGTTTTATTTACTGCTCCCTAAGCTAACACTAGCATTACATCTGCTAAGAATTTGGAAATGTTTATAAGCTGCTGAGTAGGCTGCTTTTATCTTTAATATCTTTATTAATTACAACATGGCCCACTACCACCAGTGAGCAACAAAACAGATCTAGTGAATCAAGAAAAAACCAATTTTTTCAAGAGAAGCTTCTTCACTTGCCAAGAGTAATTAACCCTCAGCTTCCCAGCTAATACAGTGAATTGAAGCACACGTATAAAAAAATTGGGAACATTCTGACACAACCTGTATGATGATTTGGAAAAACCTTTCAACGTTGCCCAGGATGCTGCACGTTAAAGACAGCATTCCACCTCTTTATTAGAGGGTTCAGGATACGGATCGGCCTCAAACGACAAATTTAGAAATTAACTCCTAAGTTTTTGCGGGCTGGTGGGGGAGCAAGGGAGATGGGTTTACTTTTAGACGTATTTCCTTAATCTACTTTGACACCATACGACTGACATCAGTGATTTTTGAATGAAAAATGGTTGGGTTCTTTTAATCTTTAACAAGCCATCTATAGTTCAGTGTCCTTTCCAGTAGGATTTGTGATTTAAATATTTGAACAGTCACGCTTAAGAGGAATGTGAAGGTAAGAGAACACTTTTTGCTGGTTGAAATTTTATCAAGTGACAGGAAAATAGACAGTAGGTCAGGTAACAGCTTTTATTTTCTTTAACTATATGCTTCCTTTGACTCTGAGCAGAAAATACTCATGATGCTTCTGTATTTGATCTGAAGTACAATCCAGTACCGTGAAATGACTTATTTTTAATTCACGGATTCATTCTTTATCAAGGCAACGGCAGCAATATCCAGGGTATTTACAAAACATTGCTGGCATACTCTGACAAAAGTTGTGCACAGCTACCTACTTGCTGTTCCTGCGACTCTACAAAGAATAAACTGTAAATCAACTGAGACTACAAACGTTACACAGTATACAACAGAACCTATCCTCCATACAAGATGGGAATTCCCTGACACCAGCAGCCATGTATCCGAGGAACACTGTACCAACCACCACTTTTGCTTTTCACCAGTTCAAAGCTGGTTCTCAAAAGCAGTATTTGAAACCAACTGCAAAATATGTTCTTACAGAGTACTCTGAAAACTCATTAAAAAATTACAAAGTACACATGCTTCTTACGTAAGTACTTCCCTTGGAAAAGGGATTTGTCCTTCACTCTACAATAAGATTTTAAGAGATTTGCACACATGAAGATTGATTTCCTTTTTTAGTAACAATTATTTAGTATGAGAGTTTTCCAAAAAGCTGTATTAGCACAACAGCTATTTTCTTTTCTTCCCCGGTGAGTTATCAGAGAACAAAAGAGGCAGTCTTCTACACCAAGTGTGAAGACAGTTGCTCTTGCATCTACTTGAAATACAATTTTAATAGGGTAGGCTTCAAAGTCATGAAATACAGCTGACCTACAAAGTTTTAAACGATTCTGGAGATGCCTGGAAGCCTGTGATTTAATTCAAGGACTTCTGCAGAGATTAATTTGTAATCAAAGATTATACTCAGAATAATCATTAAACTGCATGTTCTACAGATTTAACAAGACTGATTAATGTCTGTACTGACGTTTATTACTCCAATTCAGATTTTTATGGTCTATTCTTATAAAGATTCCCAGACTAAATCTCTCTACAGTATGATTTAAGGCACATTTGTAATCATATTTTATGTTCAGCTGTACCCAAACTGGACCAAGTTCTGCAGATAGTAAGTCTCTCACTGCTATTCCTAACTTAGCAGTCTTAAAAAGCCTTCTTAAACCTCCTCCAAAATTCAAACAGGAAGTTGAAACTATTCTTTAGCCATGAAGAATGTCCATGCAAATCTATAGACACGGAACTACCAGAAATCTCCCTTTCAGCCATTACGCTAGTAGAATATTTACCTTGTGTACTGATACAGGCACAAGTCACCTCTGGCATCAGCACAGACGAATCAGCATTCCTTCAGTGGGAGCCTCTGTAAGTTATCACCCTGCAGTCAAGAGAAGATGCAGCAAATTGAGAAGAGTACATTTCACAACACACGTCAACTTAATAGTGCTTCCTCCCATTTCAAAAAAGTCACAAGCTTGGGTTTGCAGATTATTCTGTTGCAAGTTTTACTACTTCTCTTTTAAGTGGTGGAGGATTCACTGGCTTGGAATGGACTGGAATGGCTTAGTGAGAGGTTGCATGGCTTATGGATTCTCATTCCTTTTCAATGGTGCACTGCCATGTCAAATCCATAAGTTGAAGGACAACATTTACTGAGGACTAAACAGTAGTACAAAGCTTTTGGGTTTGTGGTTTCGTTTTTTGTTTTAGTTGGAGGTCTTCATTCCTACTAGATTCAAGAGCATCTTTTGAACTTCATGGCTTTACCTGAGTCATAACAACTTGCCACAGGTTCTGCCACATGTACCAGATATCCCTGCAATGCAGTGTCAAACCAAACAGAGTCAGGCATCCAACTAAACGTCAAGTTTGCAATGGCTTGCTTCAAACTCCCAATAGCCGAGCTGGTATTTGTCAATCTAAACCAATTCCTGATTTCACAAGACTTTAATTTTGTTAAAATATAGTCTATGCAGCCTCTTTTAAGCATCTTCACTGAAAGATACCAGGCACAAAACACCCCCTCCCAACCCTACTTGGCAATAGTCTCCAGTGAGCTGCATTGTCTTTATTTTCAAAATTTGTGCCATAAATGCTTTTATCCAAGAAGAAATGTTGAATTTGGAGAACTTCTAATGTATCGAGTACTTCTTTTTTTTTTAAATCTAGACAGCACTTCCATTGCCATGACGTGCAGCTTGTCTTACTGTACTAGAGGAAGGCAACTTGGTTCAATTTTGACTTAGACTGAAAAACTAGTTTGCTTTGCTTACCATCTTTGCTGTTTCACAGGCATTTGATGCTTTAAATCAGCTGTGGAATGCTGAAAGATTCACTTGTTTTTATGAAGCCATAAGCCTTTGAGAAGTTGGAGAGAAAGACTTCTTTGCTTATCTTATTGTCTCCTTTGGAATCAAAGATGTTCCTTTAAAAGTGAAACACTACAGAGTTGCAAAAATTTGAAACAGTATGAGTAAGCATCGTTTTGCAGCTTCTTTGATGGAATTGGTCAATTTTTTTTTTTATTTTTACAGTATTCTGTAGCTGACTTACACGTACATGATTTATCTGGAAGGGAGATCTTTTCAAACTCCCCATGTAACAGTAGGAAGGCAGAAAATAGTATTATCCACTTGCTTTTCTGGGTTAAGTCAATGTTATCCTCTATTTTTTCTTTACACAAGGATCTGAGGGCATTTTGTACTAGGAACACTGTGACTTCAAATTCTAGGCACAACTGCACTGTGCGTGGAATATCCCCACCACCCTCCAAATCACAGCAACACTTTGTTAAAGAATGAGATGCTGATCATGTAGAACAATCCATCTCCATGTTAGATGGTTTGATGTTTTGTGGAAGATCTTAAGACCTGCTTGTTCCATTCATGAGGAAAATCAGATGGGAAGTGTGGCATTTCAGGGAAACTTTACTTTGAAAATTACAACACTAGTACACAGCTCAAGTTTTATACATTTAACATCCGCTTTTTGAAAGAAATGTTAACAATTTTGAAATGAAACTAAACATTGGTTTAACTTTTCCTCACAAAAGCATAAAAGTCATGGAGGGGAAACTTAACAGGCAACAATAAAAAAAGGTAAAAACAACTTTTCCTTTTAGTAGTCCTCTGGTAGTAAAGATAGAACAACTCCCACTTTTCATTTTTTTGAGAAGTAATCTGTCTTGGTCCAAAAATTTGAGTGTTTTTAGTATCTGCTTCTGCCTCCACCTCTATCAGATCTGCTTCCACCACGGCCACCACCTCTGGGTGCTCCGCGGCTTGAACTACTGTAAGAATCACGAGGAGGTGGATAGCCCCTTTCCATGGATGGGGGAAGACCCCTGTCTTGTCTTCCAACACGATCACGGCCACTTGAGTAGACATCACTTCTGCTGCTTGAGTAACTTTCTCGGCTTCCATATCCATCTCGTGTGCTGCCGTAATCATCATATCGACTGCTTCCACCATAAGATGGCGGGGGCCCTCGTGCAGGTGGAGCACTACGTGAGTTACCTGCAGGGTCAATGGTCAGGTAATATGGCAACACCATAAGTTATATATAACAATTTCAATCTGAATTTACAGAATTGCTGTATTTAAATGTTTACTGCTACTCTTTTGTATGTATTGAGATGTTAATATAATCTGCCACATTAATGGTATTTAAAGTGGGGATTGCATATCAGGCAGTGAGTGGATTTAAAGACTCTGAAGGAATGAAGACGGTGTTTATGCAGGCAGGCTCTTTACTGGGCATTCCAGAACAGCTTGTTATTTTAGAGAAGAAACTCAGCCATATTTTCCAGAGATAGTTGCAATTTGAACTGTAGACTTTGCTTCTTTAGTTTATAGCTTATTTAACATGACGACCAAATGATAACCAACAATTGCACTTTCACTGTAGGGGAAAAAAAAGTGTGCCACTTCCCCATAAAACATGAGCAACCTAGTAAAAAGTAAGACTTTATGACACCTGTGCAGATTACTACATGATCCTCAAAATGTATTCTTACCATAACTCTCATAGGAATCTCTGTAGGAGCCTCCACTTGGATGATCCGAGTAGTCTCTGTCACGTCCGCCACCGTATCCATCACGATCACTGTAGGAGGAAAGACTACTAAGACTTAGTACAAATCGGTGAGAATATAGCAAGGATAAAGTGACAGGGAGAAAAATCCAACAGTAGGTACCTATAGCCCCTGGAGGGGTATTCGTCACGTGAGCTGGAATGACCATAATCACGATAGGCGTAGTCTCGTGGAGGTGGCGCATAATCCCGTGTATCCCTGGAACTGGGATAATCTCTGCTTGAGTAACTACAAAAGGACAAGAATTGAGAAGTCAGCTATATGTCACACCACGAAGATTAGGAATCAAAATCCTTCTCTGAAGAAAAAAACCAAACTTAAAAGCCGAACTGAATTAAAAGAATTTACCCGTCTTTAGTGCTATAGCCATCATCTCTTGGAGACATGTAGACATCTCTTCGTGATGGCATTGGTTCTCTGCGTGGAGGACCACCGTAACTGTCTCTTCCACGTGACACAGGAGCTTAAGAGAAACAATCCAAATTTAACTTTATCAGCATTTAGCCACACAGAAGACTCCTCAAGGCAAGTTCATAGCAATTTAAAAGTATCTCTGCAGCCTTCATTTATAGTATCTTACATTTCTGCTTGTACAGTTTTAAAGCAGCGCTAGAAGAACACACTCATCAAATCGCATCAAATTATTGCGAGCAACTACAAAGTTATATTGTTATCAAGAAAACCAACAGATGGAAAAAACAACACACTATCCCACAGCAGATTTAAGTTTAAAATTAATAACTTGCAACAGTTCCTGAAAAAAGACTAAGGTGCTGCAGCTGGCTAAGCAACAACATACTTCAGGAAGTTCTTACCTCTTCCTCCCATACTACTGCTACGCACTGGTCCTGAAGGTGCGGATCTTTTAGGTGGTGGGCCTCCACTTCGTGGAGGTGGACCTCTCTTCATGGGAAGTGGTCCTCGAGAAGATCCTAGAAGGATAAGCCACGAACCAACCTGTTATAGCTTCTGTGATATTCCCCTCTATGCCCCTAAAGCCTGAACTGCAATAACCTAGGCACTGTTATTACCACTAAGTGATCAACAGTAAACCTCTAAAATTAGACCTCAAAGCCTTCTCTTGTGTTTTGGCCACTATTAGATACTACTGGCAAAACTGAAAGCCCACCAAGTTAACTTTCCACAGCCTAGATTCCTGTCAAGAACTGTCTTTTAGAACTTATCCAAAAGCCACAGAGCTTGACACAAGGGAGGAAGACAGCTGATATCTGTAATCAGTCACAGCTTACATGCTCAACACATTACTGTTCTTGGAAGACAAGAAGCCACCTGGGAAGATGTACTAGAGAAGATCCTATGTAGAGAGGGAACAGAGGCACTACAGAGTCTGCAGAACCTACTACACAGACTCTTCAAGACAGGAGTTCTCGCTATTTCCAGGGGGTTTTTTTTCTGCATTACAGCATTTACTGTTAGCCCTCAGGTGCTGCTTGCTTTTTCTTTTAAGTGAGTTTGGTTTTTGATACTGAAAAGTCTCTGAATAAATAGCTGTATCTCAAGTTAAGGAATATCCAGTATCAAGTCATGTACTATCCTTCTGCTCTTCAGAAAGCTTCAACAACACACTACTATTTTATAACAAACAAGGCTCAGTGTCCCTAACTCCTACTATGATCTGGAAGGATCAGTCCTAGAATTTAGTAAGTTTAGACCTCTCGCTAACAAGAATGAAAGGCAGTTCCCTTTCCCTGGTGCAAGAGAATAGCTTTTTCAACTTGAATACCAGAAAGCTTCCTTTCTCACGTGCAGGGCAGGAGTTTTGCTTTTCTTTCATAGCCAAAAGTCAAGTGGAGTGTTAGTTGTAGAAGGGAATCTTCATATTTGAAAGCGTTAAAGTGTACTTGCCTAATCAAAAATTTGACTAAACTGCTGAGATCATATGTCATCATTTTAATAAAGAACAAGGAGTGCACTATTCAGCTGTTTGACTTTTTTCCAGTAGGATTATTGTCATCTTCCAATGAGATTGTCTTGTATGTTGTCCAAGTATATAATGAGAGAGGTCAATACATACCCAAGTGACTCCCTCTTGAAGGTGGTCCTCTCGCGCCACTTCCGCCTCTTCCACCTCTAAGGCCCCTGGGAGGACCTCTGCTTCGTGGAGGGGGTGGTGGCCCACGCCTACCACCACTTTCAAAGGATGGCTTGGTTGCTTGTTCCACTTTAATTGCTTTCCCATCTAATGACTAAAGAAGAAGCCGCTTTACTTACTGCTCAGTCACGTTTGTATTTCTTAAATTAAGCCCCTCTTGCTTCACTATTACAGGGCTTCCGTTTTATAGTTAGAGCAACTCTAGAACTGATTTCAGTCTTCAGTATTAGTCCCCATGTACTCAGTGGCACGTTGGGCCTAATTTCTACAGTACTTCATTCTTGTGGTATTGATGAAAAAATACAGAGCAGCATCAAAAAGGACTTTCAGTGCAAACACAAGTGTCCAATGATTACGGCAGCCCCATGTCATTTATTCTGTAATTGAAACATGATTTATGATCTCCAATTTACTTTCAATTGCCACAGACTTTTGTACCAAACTAGGACTGCACCAGTAGTTACAGAGGATTAAGCTGAAGATATCTTAGCTTCAGTTGGGATTTCTGGCAATGGGGAGGCCGTTTAGTACATTTTTCTTGATGTCCTGATAAAACGGTGATCACTGAAGTATTTAGATGTATTTCAGCATCTACAAAGCAGACAGAGTATAATTCACCCCACTTTTCTACCATTTCAAGCTGGGTTTTCAAAAAAGGTGACTGTTACAATTTACTCTATTACTTGCTTTTCCAGAGTGGCGGTGCTTTGTGGTTTGGTTTTGGGTTTTGTTTGTTTGTTTAGGGGTTTTGTTGCGTGGAAAAAAGTGGAGGCTTTTTCTGGAATATAGACCTGCAGTAACAGAACTCTGCAGACAACTATTACACCTCAAACTAAAGGAGGTGGTAAGACATATTAAGTAACTCAACCAATTAATCAAATTTCTGTATAGTCTTTTCAGACACCACATATTTGGATATTATAGCAGAGCCAAGATCACAAGCTTGGCTGAAGTTAGACTACCGCACAACTATCCCAGCAAACATCTTTTTTGCCTTCTTTAGCAGTTAAATATTCAGCTCTGCTACAACAACTAATGAATTAGGCAGGAAGTGTTGTTTATTGCACTTCTTTGCTGCAATAAGTGAACAAGAACATGATTGCTAATAACAGCTTACTCTGAACTGCTCAATCTTTTTTGTTCTCCACTGAGATCAAGCCCTCTTTGAAATTGTCCACTTTAGTAGTTCCTGTATTCTGCCACTATATGTAGTTATAGAGGCTGTTTGAAAAACCTAAGTGCATATCCACAGGTCTAATGCGATCCATTGTGAGGAAGAAAATCTTAAGAAATACTAGCAAAATCATATTGGTCTCAGCTTTGATTTAATAGAAGGATTTTACTTATGGAAAGCTCCTCAAAAAGCCTTTTGGCATGACAAGCTGAACCATTCCAGGAACAAGCATTAGTACTTCTAATCACTGGAAATTCTCAGTTTGTATCATATAATTTTGGCATCATCATCATTAATCTCAGTCATCCTTCTCAAAACAGAACAGTGGGCTTGAAGCCTTAAGCTTTGCCATCACAACCACTGCTGTCTTCAGTATTATGGCATATTCTTGACAGCTCATTTGAAGTCTGGAAACCAAACACCATCCCCTTCTAGCATGGATTCTGAAAACCTGGATGCTAGGTCCAAGTTCTTTCCTTTTTTCTGTAGGAGGTATAGTTCTCCTTAGAATTCCTCCTTCTATTTCCTTCTGCCTTGCACTTATGCATCTTACCCAGGCAAAAGATAAAGGTTAACTTAGAAACTGCTTTATGCCAGCAGTCTTAAAAAGCTATGCCTAAGGTCCAAAAAGATCTTTCATTAGGTCCAAAAGTATTTCTTTTTTTGTCAACCAGAAAATACTTGTCAAAGTGTGCCCTGTTTTAAAGCTGAGGGGACAACTTCATTTTATAGGTTCTCAGCTCAAAGAAGAAAGGTCTCATCACCCCTCACTTGAGCAGATAAACCTCACACAAGCCATCTCAGAATAAGGAGGTTTCTTTTCATTGAGCCCAAAGCACCAGCTGTCAACATGACCACTCGGTATTTGGTGTTTATAACCTCCAGTCAGTGTCACAGTAGCATTTTTAGTATGATATGGGCACCATAAAGTGGAGTCCTCTTGGTGCTAAAAGGCAGCAAAGTAATTTAAGATACAAGTCATTTAAGGATTATAATAGATTGGCAATCATAACTCCTAGATGTGGAATGAACAATGTATAGAGTTTTGTAAGGTGAGCCAGGGAACATCAACCACAGAACTGGAGAACTGTCCAGCAAGCTGTTCCACATTCCAGCAGCAAAGGTTAAATTTTAGTTGTGGGGCAGAAATCCAAAGAAATTCGAAAGAAACTGTTACAAGAACTTGCATGAAATTGCAACCTAAGGTCACACAGGCTTTCCCCTTCAATGGGCAATTTTACTGTTGACGCTGCAGTGACTCCATTTCTCCGCATTCCTTGATGGCACATCAAGCCGGCTTCCTTTTGCCAAATATTCAAGAACTGAAGATGATTTCTCATCAGGCTGAGCTTCAATGTATTTTATCACTTCTTCAGCAAATGAGTAGGAAACTTTCTGTTGAATTGAGGGAGACAACCTTCTGTAGCACTGAATACAGTTTAGACTGCTTATTTGGATTGCAGTATTTGCTTCCAACCTCTTAACGCAGCCCAGCTGGCTTGGCAGGTCTAAACCTGAATTAAATCTTTGGCTTGTCCTGGATGTTTCCTTTAAGGTCCTGCCATCTCTAATTATCCATTTTTGTTCTCAGGACTTAAATTCAAAAGATCATGAGAACAGTCTACTGCACAGAATGACCATGACAGACTTGGAGCATCCACATTGTGTCCGGATAAGCACGTGCATTTCATAACATCAGGTTGTAGATTTGACTACCATGAAATAAGGTTTCTCATCAAAGAAGGCTAGTAATTTGCTATCAAAATAGTTCTAGCATTTCTTCTCTGCTGCTCAGACATGCTAATGTTGATCCAATTCTGCAGAGAAAGTAATTCAACTGAAAAAATCTCCACCCCCACTCCAAAATCATTATCTCCTGACCTCTTTCTGCGGGACCGAAATTAATCTTCAACAAGCAAGCTTAGACTGGTCTACGCTTGTCCCATTTTAGAACGAAATATTATTAATCTCCTTTCTTTCCCCCATCTGGGAGGCAAACCACTGGATATATGTTTTTCATGAACATTCGCGAAGCAAAAAAAATCAAATAGAAATTCACTCTTGCAGAATCTAAGCCAGCCTCTTCTACTGGCTGCAACTTTGAATTCTTTCAGAATGACAGAATGAGTAAAACACTGGCGGTGCAGAACTCTTCCCCATGGCTCGACAGGCCAACTGACTCCTGACGGACTGCTGGAGCTACTGTCTGTACAGTGCTTCTGCTGCTTCTTCTGAATTGCCTGAAATTCTCATGAGTGCTCTAATTCATCATTTCCAAATAGACAGAAAAACAATGATCTCTTCCCATGGCACACCTCAGACATTGCTGCTCCTCACATCTGAACGCAGAGCCTTTGAGGTACAAACAGTACTCATTGTCCAGGTGGCTTTCTGAAGATGTGGAAGAAGTTCATGAAGTAGTTTCTTGTCCTTATCCTTCATATTCGTGGTCAAACCAAGCTAGACCAGTACAGAACTGGAACTACACACAGCAGCACCTGAAGGTTAAAAAGGTGGTTCTACGCCAAATCCCAAGTGAGGATGTTCTTTTCCTAAACTATTTGCCATTCAGATCTCAAAGCAGATGAAGCTACTTTCAGATTTCTAGTGTTGAAGATAGACACCAGGAGAATGACGATCCATAAGGCAGCAGTTTATAGCATTTCTTGACAGTGATGCAGATGGTGCATTCCAGAACATGTAGACATTACCTCCGTCACAAACATTCAATCTTATTTAGCTACTTTACTCAGCGTTACTTTCCCAAGTGTTTCCAACATGACCAAACACATGCTGCAATATTCAAGATTTAGAACAGCTGGCAATTATTTCAGAGGGATTTTCATTTGAAAGCTGCACTCCACAACACTTAGGATTAGTGACTGAACTCCTTTCAGTCTTGACAGTTGGTGCTCGAAGTTACCTTATGTGAGGGTTCAGTGCAATGACTACTTCAGAGGAAATCAGCCTTTAAGAACTGCAGTAAATAAGTCTTCAGAACTGTAGCAAACTACACAATGGAGAAATAACCTCAATGACAGGAACACCTGTAAGGATGTTTAGGCTGGTACAGAAAGGACATTGTCTGACTTGTCACACTCTGCCTTGACAAAAACTACTAACTTGTTTAAAAAGGAACAAAGTCTCCAAAGAAAGTAACACTGCCAAGAGGCTGTCCTGAAGCACCCAGAAGCTAAGCATGCCGAGCAGAAAGCCTGCTGTAGCAAACCAAAGAAGTTTTACAATTTGTCTTCATCACGAAGACTACAGAAAGCTCATTTTCTTATTCCCCAAGCGCAACTGTTCGTTATGCTTTACTTTCAGACTGCAATGACCGACATTGTTCTTTCACTTCAATGTCTCACACTACCAATACAAACAACTAGCAAAATCCCCAGTGTTAATTAGATCAGAATCAGCAAAGGCTTATTCACCTTACATGAATGGCATTTCAGAGACACTGGTTAGAGAAAGGCCAGTGCAGCACGACCTTAACACAACCATTCAGATTATGCATGGAAGACCAGAATCTGAAATTCGAATGAACCAAAAAGGCAGCTTTCACTGCCTGAAGAGACAGAACCTCTATACACAGCTGTTGACCATTAAGCTGAAAACTTGCATCTAGCTTTTCAAAACACGTCAGAACAGACACAGATCACAGCAGCCTACAGTCCTTCCACAAACTATCCTACTGTTATCTCAGAACTTTTGCTCCAAGTTCCTAGGTTTTTCTCTTTAAAAGACATTAGATATGCATCTTTTTTTTTCATTTCCACTTAAAGTCGTATTATTGCATTGTAGGGTGTAAATAAGCAAATTTAACTGCTGGCTAACTGCAAAGCTATTTCACGTTAACTGGCAAGATGCTCCTTAAACACACCAATAGACTGGTGATGCGACTCAAATGTAGGAGATTATCTACAGGTAACCAGATCAGCGCATCAGTGCTCCAGTACAGTAGGGAAGTCACAGTAAACCCATGTTAAGGGAAGGATTCATTGTTTTCAGATAAGTTACTTCCCTAAAGCATAATTTACACAGTAGTACTGCATTCAAACATCAAAAAACAAAAACATTACAGGAGACATGCAAGAATGAAGACCTGACTACTAAAAAATCCTCCATCACCAACTGAAAAAAGAAATGGGAGAGTATAACTGACCGATAGTCATACTTCACTTTCTACTGTCAAATCCAGAATCAGGAGAAAGTGATTCCAGCTACATGGAGGCAGAGACATCTTGCCAAACTTAAAGTTATTACTTGTCTTTGGGATCTTCTAACCCATTATCACTAGTTAATTCACCCCAAAGATCAATACTGCTGGTCAGTAGCAACAGCAGCATATAACTGGTCTTCATTCCTACCTTTCCATTCATATCTCTGGCAGCATCTTTTGCATCTGCTGGACTCTCAAAGGTGACAAAAGCAAATCCTCTGGACTTGTTGGTTTCACGATCTTTCATCAAAAGGACTGCAGAAAAAAAAAACAACAACGACCACATTACCCTTTCCTATAATTAGGCAGCAACACTTAACCTTTATTTAACCTTTTAAGCTCAGGACTTCTTAGAGGACATGAAAGCACCATCATTTCAGATGATCAATGCCAAAAAAGTCATCACAGCTATGTTGCTGCTTTTTATTTTTCACTCTCTTAAAATAGAAAGGTTTTTCTTTTTTACCTTCCACAATGCGTCCATATTTGCCGAATACAGCCTCAAGGGCTTTTTCATTTGTCTCTGTGTTCAGGCCCCCAATGAACAGTTTCCCGGGACGATCTGCTTCAACCATTTTGATTCTGCAAATGGCCTATTAAAAGCACAAGGTTATTAACAAAACATAAAATTGCACCACAGATTTCCATATCACTTCATGAAACATAACGACCTTTCCTCAAAATTACAAGAAAATTCTCTTAAGCAAGATGTTTAGTAAGAGCTAGGATGTATAAAGAATATATTGAAAAAAATTTAGACTGAAGCAACTGGAAGTAGTACTTGTCTTCAGCTACTTCACACTATATAGTCTATTTCAAATAAATTAATGTAACTTTAAATGGAACAAAAAGCACTGTTGAGAGCTCCTAAGATCAGGTAGTATCGATGAATGTGAAGTCCCTCAGCGTTACTGTCTGCCCTCGATGGTAATTCCTACACTCCCTCACTCTAAAGGCTGCCATAGATGTTTTAAGAGATTTACTTAATACGTCAAAGCAATACAAAAATACTAACTTTAAAGTTAGTCGGGCCAGTATCCCAACTTAAGGTCATTCTTTACATTAAAGTACATCAAGACTACGCCAAAATCCTAGTCCACACGTGAGCCGTAACGGACGCCCGACCATCACTGCAGCTCCACACAGCCAGGCCACGGCTCAGGCAAGGCGGGAGGACTTAAAAACAGAGCCGAAGACAAAGCAAAAACTCGCAGCGCCTGGCGCAGCGCCCGGCGCCTGTGGACACCCGGCACCCACACGCCTCCAGCCCGGCAGCTGGAGGGCCCGCAGCGGCGGCGTGCACGGCGCGGCCTGCTCAGCTCCCCCGGCACAGGGACAAAGAGGGCCCTGGGAAGTACGAGAGCGGATGGGTCGGGCCGCCCAAGGGAACTGGGGGTGTCAGACCCTCCGCGGGCTCCGGGCACCTCCACAAAATGGCGGCCACC
>VZZY01023505.1:371975-467009 GCA_013400335.1 Eurystomus gularis
GAGGAAGGCGGAGCGGCCCGGCCCGGCCCGGCCTGCCGCGTCCTGCCCGGAGACGCGGCTCGATCCCCCGGGCTAGGAAAGGCGGCCGCGCCGGCAGCGCTCCTCCCTTTGTCTGCCGGCTCCAGCGCTGGCAGCGCCTCGTCCCGCTTCTCAGCGGGATGCCCGAAGGGCCGGATGCGTCACTGCTTTGGAAGCAAAATCACAACAGAGTCAGTTCAACTTTGGGAAGTGTCTGTGCGGGAGGTTTACCCCGTTCAGATAAAAGTCTTACAGGCATTTTTAGTCAATAAATGTGCACGTCAATACCGCTTCCTCGGAGACTTGGAGTAAACTGAAATAAGCCTGGTTTTGAAATATGTTGTTGATAGCACAAAGTTTTGCACTGGTTCAACTAACTCCATTTTTAAATTATGCCTGGAGTTCAGTTTTTGCTACTTTATTTTGCTGGCTAAACCCGATAGCTGAAAAGTTACGAGGAAATTGTGTACAAAAATTGGCTTTTGTCATTTGAGTATTATCTAAATCGGTATTAATCATCAACAAGGCCTATTTTCTTAGTCGCCCAGTCTGACCACCTTTTAAAAACAAAAATAGATTCTTCTGTTACCTTCTTAAAAACTGATAAAAACAAAAGGGAAGATGTCTGATGACGTATTCTGGTGGTTTTTAAACAGGACAGTTATTTTGTAAGTCTCTGTCTCCATTCGTTACCTTTTACAAAAATTCCAGCAGCATGGTAAACTTGGTCACTGAAACCTGGCCACTAGGAGCCATGAACAACACCCGTTCCTACTCCTTGAAGAAGGACCCTTGGAGTTGATTTCTACAAGATGCAAAAGCTAAGGAATTGCAGGTTCCTTGAACATTTCAGGATTTCATCTAGCCCCTGCTTCACCCTTGTGCAGTGAGGGAACGGTGCCAAGATGTATCACAGGTAAATTATTTAACACACCTGTTTCCCATGCTGAAATCCCACTAGGATTAACCAGAATACTTAAAGAGACCTTCAAGTGAATCCCCTGATCCCAGGTTTGAATGACAGGATGCCAAGAGCCAATCCCTGCGCATTCCTGGGGATCTTCGCTGCTGAGGGATGTGTGTGAGATCTGAGGAGCTGGTCTCCAGAGCACTCCATCTTCCTGTACTGCACCTGCATCAGTTGTGGCAGGTCACAGGTGGTTTTTCCAAGAGCTTTTCCAAGGGTATCCGTGCTGTATCACAAGCAGCGAGCGGTGCCTGGTACCTCTTATGTCTCTTGCTTGTACACACCAAGCCCTTGTGTTAGACACTGTAGCCCCTTCACTGAGAAGTCCCTAGGGCTGACGGGGCTCTACAACGGCCCTGCTGGGAGCTAAAGGGAAAAAAATGCCACCGTTCCCACCCGTACCTGCTGCCCTTCTGTCTCCTTCCCATGCTGTGCCAGTGGCATGCAGGGGATGGGTGTGGTTGGAGCCATCAGAAACAGTGATGTAGTTTCCTAGGCCGTGTTGTCTTTTAAGAGTCATAGGAGACAACCTGGTCCACCAGCATATTACTGTATCCACTCTCTGAGCACGTGGGATGGATGTTGCTCACCTCCCCTGTCACTTCTCCCCTGTCTGTTTTACGGACCTTTATTTCTGAGAGGGGCCACAGCGTCTGTAGACTCCAGCGGTGCTGCCCAGAGCCAATACAACCCCAGAGCTACATAATTGTCACATCCCGATAAGAAAACATCAGACTATCCTTATTTTCCATTTTTCAGTCTCCTCTGTTCAGATGCTGATACTCAACTGCTCTTTGTGTTAGGGAAAGCAGAAGGCTTTCTGGGGAAGTCTGAAGGGATTCGACTGCCTCATAGATCTGTTGAGTATACAAAAGAAGGTCGCTCTCAAACACTTTCCTAGAATGTAGAACCTACTTAATGATGGTCATCTTCCCAGCATAGATGCTAAGAGTTGCTGGCTGCTTAGGAAAAGGGAAAGATGACCTTTGGTAAGGAAGCAGGAGGGTGCTGCATGTGATAGCAATGCAGTTGTGAAGAATGGCATCGCTAGACACTCATCCAATTACCATATAAAAAACGGTTCAAATTCTAGTTTCAATACAGAAGAATTTAAACCTCAGAGACTCCTTGGAACGGATAGTGAAAACTAAAGGCAATTGTTAGTCCTGCAAGAAACGTGCTAAAAATAGTCCCCATCTATGTGTGAAGTCTCTGTGTGCTTCTGTGACCTACGGAAGGGTCTTTGCTCACCACCTCCAAAGAAATTGGAAAGATAAGCAAATGCAAACTAAAGTCTCTTTTCCTCCTCTGATTAAAAGGGTAAAATATTTCATTTATAACGCCACGCTGCATTTTATTAACATTCTGTTAACACGTACTATACATGTAGCTAGATGGGATTAGCATGAACATAATTACCTCTGAAACAGCATTTGAACCTAACTGCTGTAATTGTATTAGGGCCAAATTCTCTGTCCTTTGTCCTAAAAGATATCATTACCAGGCTTCTCATCAAATCCTTGGTTCCGCCTACACTGCAAACTGGAACAGTATTTTACTGTATTTCACTGTATGTATGGTCTGGCTCCAAGTTCAGTGAGACAGATCATTTTCCTAGAGGATTAGAGGATATATAATTCTTCTAATTCTTCCCCCTCCTTTTTTTCTTCTTTTTAATGAGTATGAATTTTTGTAGAAAAAACACAGAAATCTTCAGGGAACAAACTGCAGTCTGAATGGAAACCAATCCCTCTTATGCTTCATCCACTAAGAAGTTCAAGACTGAAGGGCCATGACAGTTTCTTTCGCAAACCATCTCTCAACTTTGAGTTTTCTGACAGGAAATAAATACAGTAATAAAAGGTCCTAATACTGGCCACAACAGAATAGGAAACAGACTTAGATGGGGTAAGTGGGGAAAGAGAGACCAGGAAAACCCCACCAACCTTCACACAGAAGACAGTTGCCATCTAAGTAGCATAGATACACTTGTCCTTGAATTACCACAGCTTAGAAAATCGTCCGTGTAATTTTAATAGTAGTAGTTTGCTACTTAAAAACCCACGTGCATATAAACTGATCCCTTCATGCCCTTTCACTGATAACCACAAAAATAAGCCCACTAGATGGGAGAGGTGATCAACATTCCATGAGGGTAATATTTTATGAATTTTTGTGGTAGCTTTCACCTAAACTGTCACTATCTTGAATGAATCCTATGATAATTAACAATGTCGTAGAATTTACACTACACACTTGTTCATACAGAGGACAGCACTTTGGATCTCCCTTGTATCACGCTGCATATTTTCATCAAACATATTGGCCTTTTACCAAGTTCATCACAGTTTGAGTCTAAAATGGATAAAGGTTTTATGAGAGCTGGAGGATGAGGACTAATGAATCAATAATTGGGTCACATAAGACTCATTCAGAATGAATAAAAATTGAATGTAATTCCTTCTAGAGATAGAGTAAAAAATTAATAACTGAAAAGATCAGTTTAATACTAGATGACAAAGAGCAATTTTCTAGGTAGCTCTCAGTTGATAGGTATTTCTAGAAATTCAGCATTTTTCCTCTGTAAAACACAGACTAGAGTGGATGAGAGCATCACAAAATAATTGTTTCTGGCGCTGACTTGTCAACCATTTCTAAACTGGAACTTTGTAATGTGCTTCTCCCAGATCACCTGCTTGGGATCCAATTGTGGCCCCTTTCAGCTTAGCAATACAAGGTGGATCAAAGGTCCTGAAGACACAGCTGGAGCTGCCTGAAATAAATCAAACTTTCCAGGCTTAGCTGAAAAGCCACAAGATAAGCAATAATTATGTACCCCTTACTCTTTCTCCTCTAAGGAGTAAGGACAACTCACTACTGATTGATGAGTTGGGTAAAACTGTTAGACATAACGGTTTTGCAAATGTAATATCACAGGTTGGAAAACAGAGTGGCAACAGCTTGCCTAAATGGGAAACAGAGGAAGATGGAGGTGTTGTCTACCCAGTATCGACAGCCCTGTCTTTAGTGCAGCGTCTTAGCAGCGAGTATCTGTCTTGCCAGGGTAGCACAGAGCTCAGCTTGCAGCTATCCCTTGTACTTACCCTGCCTCTCAGGTTTTGCAGCTGTCCCCAAGCGCTGCTCCTGCCACTGCCACCTGTACGATTGAACCTGGGGCTTGGCATCGCCTTCATCGCACCGTTTTGGCCACGTTGTAGGAGCCACGGGACACCATGACCTGGTGCAAACACCACGAGCTGCTGAACCAGGCATTAAAAAAACCCATCCAATATAATTCTTCAAAGTTGCAAGGGTGCAGATAAAGGCCGCAACACAAAATCTTGGATTTCCACCCCTCATTTCTAAAGCTAGTAACATCCAGTTTAAGTCTTTCTCTGCTCTGCTGGTGTCTAAAACCTGGAAGAGGGCCCACCAAAGGGGACTTTGGGAAAAAGGACTGAGATGAGCGTGGGAGGCAAGAAGAAGGGAAACCACCTCCCTGCGTCCCGGAGCCAGTGGCGGCCTCGGTGAGGAGAACAGGCGCCGAGCGTCGGGGTGCCCGGCCTCAAGATGGCGCCCAGCGCCTCGCCGCCTCCCCGCGCAGGCGCCGCGGCCCCACCGCCATCGTGACGCCGCCGCTACCGGCCTTGGCCTCGGCTGCGGCCGGCTCCGCAAGGCGCTGCTCGGGGGAGTGGGGCTTGCACCCCCGGCTGATGGTGCCTTCGCCCGTTCAGGCTGGAAGATGAGGCTGCTGGCGGCCGGACTCTTGCTGGTGGCATCTCTCTGTGCCGCTTTCTACCTGCCCGGCTTGGCTCCCGTCAGCTTCTGTGAGGAGGGCGAGGAGACCGAGGGCTGCAAGGTGAGAGCCCTCCCAGGAGGGCCCGGCGCTGGCGGTTCCCCCCCTCCCCGCGGCCGCGGGAGCCCCGAGCAGGGCTTGTCCTCCCCTCGGCGGGGAACCGCCGAGTATCCCCCGCCCAGCTGCGTGCGAGCCCCGGGCGTTCTCCCTCAGGCGGCACCCTTTGCTCCGGGAAGCCAGCCAGCCCCAGTTCCCTCTCCCTTGGTGCACCCAGTGATATTTTTACACTGAAAACTTCCCCTTTTCCCGCCGATCTTTCCAGTCAGCGGCGGGAGGGTCCTTCTGCGGCTCGTCGTTCCCCGTTGCAGCCTCCGGTGGCCGCAGCGCTGCCGAGGGAGGGCGGCTCTGGCGGGGCCCGGCGGCCGGGGCCTGTCAGGAGTTTGGTGACTCCGCCGTGGGATAGCAAGCTCTGGAGCTTCTAACAGCTCTTGCCAGATGCGTTTCCTATCGGCCACGCGTTTGTTTTTAAAAGTCTGTATCTTCACGCTTTGTCTCCTGCCTTTCCCTGTTCCAGTCGCTAATCGAGCTCTTCGTGAACAGACTGGACTCGGTTGAATCGGTTCTGCCGTACGAGTATGACGCGTAAGTACATTGCGACAGGCTTCCCGAAGCGTTTGGAAAGCCTCTTTTCTGTTCTCAGCGCAGTGCTGCAACTCCTGGCACAGTACACGTGTTTCTGGTAAGCAGCGTCTTGGATGTAGGGATGGAAGAGTAAATCCAGAGGTCAGGGGAAGGAATGAGGTACAGGAGGGCGGAAGGGATAAAGGCTACTCTTGTGCTTCCTGATCATCCTCTGTTATTGTTATAAACCCGGTAGCCTTGTCTTTAATGGGTGCATTTTTTTGAGCTGAATACTAGATTTAGTGTTGACTGTCTGATAAGCTTGAAAGTTCTTCCTGTTAGTCAAGTTTAAGAAGACAGCAGCTTTGTCTTCCTTGTTTCTGGCAGCTAAAAGAAATTGGAAGGAGAGTCATTGTTATTTTTGCTTTTTCCGCCGAAGCTCTGTATCTAATGGTTGTTTTTTAAAAAATTTTTATTCTTGTCTGTGAAAGCAATTACCTGTTTTTGCAGGTATTTATAGGCTTACAAAGCAATGATACACACTATGATTTGCAGCCTTGCTATTGGGCGTGCAGAAAAGAGTAACTTGAAGGGGTTGTAGGTCTTATCCTATGCCGCACAACAGTAGTGGCAAGACCAGAGACTAGCTCCAAAAGCCCACAGTGTCTCTACTTGCATTAAACTTTATGGAAGCCAATGAATTTGGGACCACTTGTTGAGCAAAAGTACTTATTCACCAAAGATAAGTGATTTATTTTTCCTTTTTTATAACCTGCTGCTACCCATGTTTAAATAGTGGAGATCCAGGATGGTTACATTCTCTCCAGTATTCAGCTCTCACCGGCTGCCTGTACTTAAAAAGAATTGGTGAATGGCACTTGGCTGTATGGCACGTTATTAAAAGCACTTCCTTTCTTTGGAACATGTTTCATGTTAAATACTATTTAGAAAGACTCCTTTAAGAAAGGGATATAGTTGTTTTTCTGAAACTTTTTTCAAGAGAAATGGTCAGTCCGTGGCATATTATCTTTTTCCTAATATGAAACGTTCTATTTTTGTTTAAATTGCTTTTTGAAAAGGATGTTTGGACTAAGTATCCTGCATTTTATTAAAGATACTTCAGCCGTGATGTATCTTGGTTGAAATTTATATCAAAACAGAAATATTTTTACATAATATTTGCAAAGGCATCACTTTCTTACTAACGGTGGCTGACCGCCAAAAGAAGCAGGAAAACTACCATGTTAAAGGCATAGCTTAAATTGTTTTAGGCTGATATTTGCAGTTATATGTCCATTAAAAATTAAAGGTAGTATTTTCTACTTTTTTTCCAGTTTTGACTTCTGTCAAGATACGGAGGAGAAAAGACCATCAGAAAATCTTGGACAAGTGCTGTTTGGGGAGAGAATAGCATCATCTCCATATAAGGTTATTTTATCCCTTGAAGTTGATCCTGTTTAAATTTGATAACTGTCATTCTGATGTCTGTAACGCATAGACATAGCTGAAGATTTGATGATAGTGTTATTTTTTTAATGTAGGTTTTAGTGTGTTAAAAACAAAACCCCTCCCAGCCCTCACCCTGAAGGCATCTTAGGGTGGCTAATAAAGTTAGGAAGCTGAGTTAATAATCCCTCTTCCTTCCTGTTCCTCTGTGGATGTGAAGTCCAGAAACTATATCTTAAGCAGCTGGATGTATAGTGTGTTAGATGATGTGAAATTGTTAGTTTAAGGATAATATTAAAGGCTCTAAACTGGTGGTTCAGGAACTGTTTCATGTCCTTGATTGTACTATTGGGCAACTCTCAGAGGGGGAAGAGAAAGTCAAATTGGGGCTCACTTCCATCTTTTATCTGCTTGTACACACTTAACATCTGTTGTCTAAAAACCAAATTTTTCACTGTTGATGCATGTCACTTGAAATCTTCTGTAAAATAAATGTATGGAAGTATTTTGTAGATTAGGTATATAATATTTTTCTGTCTCGTGCCCTGCCTTAGCAGTGCCTGATTGTAGCATCTCTAAAAAGCTGTACAATCAACTTGGGAATATTATTAGCAGTAATGGAGATGTGGTCAAGTGCTGGCTTGAAAGCTCTATACTGCTCAAGTGGAGCTTCCAGACTGGGGTTTGCTGGTGAAGCTGAAAACTGGCCTATGTTTGTGTGTGAGGGTTGCTAGATAATCCAAATCCCTGTGAGAAAAAGAAGCAGCAGAGTTTCTGAGTCTATTGCTACTCAGTCTTTGGGGACCTAATTACATCTTTTCATAGGATTGTTAAGGAGGTGATGCCGTCTTCCTTGTGTAAACTGCTCCTCAAAGTCTCTTTGACTTTCTGGGCAAAGGTAATTTTAAGTCTTGTGACTGCTGGCCACAAGAAGCTTTTAAATATAGAATCATAGAATTATTTAGGTTGGAGAAGACTTTTGAGATCATCAAGTCAGACTATAACCCTCCTTTACCAAGTCTGCTTCTGAACCATGTCCCTCAGCACCACATCTACACAGCTTTTAAACACATCCAGGGATGATAATTCAGCCACTTCCGTGGGCAGCCTGGTCCAATGCTTAACAACCCTTTCGGTGGAAAAACTTTTCCTAATGTCCAACCTACACCGCCCCTGGTACAATTTGAGGCCATTTCGTCTTGTCCTATCGCTTGTTACTTGTGAGAAGAGACCAGCACCCACCTATCTACAACTTCCTTTAAGGTAGTTGTAGCGTGATGGGTCATTTGTGCTGGATGCTCATTGAGTAGATTAATTATTATAATAATTACTTGTTCAAATGGCGGCACACTACAGTAATTAGAAAATGCTGTTGTTGGTTAGAATTTTCAGTCATGTTTTAAGTATGTGAGCTCACTAACAGGTAAATCCTAACCGGATTAGAAGTTTGATATGCAAATGTGAGCACATTTGTGTTAAGTAGTGTCTGCACTTGAAGCTCAGGTGTTGTGCAGTGTGTTGCATTTTTGGCAGCCTTGTCTAATGTCTTAGTCATTGTGGGGAAACACAGCTAAAATTAGCGTGAAACATTCAAAAAGAGTGTTGTTAAAAGCCTGCTTTAGCAGATGATGATACTACCAAAATAAAAAAAATAGTGAAAGAAAAAAGCAATAGCTTTTCTACTAATTTTCAAATTTGAGTCCTCAAGGTTTATCTGGAGGTAGTTTTATCTGGCCCGTTGAAGAGATTTTTAGCAATGTGAAAGAGGATTGCTGGTGTCGGATATACATAAATCTTGACATTTCAGTTGAAGCTCTTGTATGGCAGATTCTGGCTTTAGAAACTTTTATGGCAAGGGAGTGAAGTATCTCAGAAAGGTCAGCTTTACCTGAAAAAAAGGACTAAAAGATTTTTGAAGCATAACTGAAATTACTCCTTTCGTGTGCTTTATTTAACAGTTCACTTTTAAAAAGCAAGAAACGTGCAAGAAGGTTTGTACAAGATCCTATGACCCAGGAAACAGTGCTGATAAAAGCAAACTGGCCTTTTTGAAGAAAGGAATGCAGTTGAATTATCAGCATCACTGGTAAGCTGAGATGTGGGCTTGAGGTTGGGGAGGTTTTTTGCTGCTTTTTTACATTTGTTATCTAGGTTCTAAGAGGTCGCTTTCTCCCTTCTATGTGATAGTTGTCCTCTACTGTGCACCTTGTGGGCGCTACTGAAAACTACGTGCATTATATGAATGTTAAATGTCAATGTGAAATAAGGTGCGTCCCTTTCTGAGGACCTGTTCTTTGATGATTTCTGTCTAGGATTATCGATAACATGCCTGTAACGTGGTGCTATGATGTGGAAGATGGACAAAAATACTGCAATCCAGGATTTCCGATAGGATGTTTTGTTACTCCAGATGGTAGAGTTAAAGATGCTTGTGTTATAAATGTAAGTGGTGAACATTTTTTCTTTAGTATAGCAGATATAATTTCGCTTATGGTTTTAAGCTTTCCTTCCCTGAGGAAGAACCAATAGCCTTGTAAACATGGTTAATGTTCAGAATGCAGGCATTGACAACGCTGAATGCTGCTTCTGTATGCAGTGTCTCGCTGATGAGATTGTCCCAAAAAAATAATGTTCATATAGATCTTTTAACCAATATAAAAGCTATAAAACAACCGTATTGGTGTCTAAAAGGCTTAGAAAATAGAGGATTGTTCCTGAAATTTCATTCTTTGTCCATGTCATTTTTGTGTGTGAGACCTTGTTTTACTGATTTCGGCTAGCAGCTTTCTAGTGAAGACCTAGAAACAAGCACTGTGTTCTAGTTGCAGAAGTTTTGTCTGGCACAGCTTCCAAGTTAAATATGTCAGAGTGCTCCCAGATGCCTGGAAGATAACGAACACTGCTGTGACAGGGAAAGAGTTGACCACCATTTGAAATGGGTCAGTCATCCTGGGAGTTCCATGGTGAACTAGTACAGTTACAGATAATAGGGATGTAGTTTTATCCCTCCTGGGGTGTGAGGGACCATGCTCCTTTCGGTGAGGAGAGAGCTCTCTGCTATGACTGCTCTGCCACATGACATACTGCCTGTATGCAGTGCAGCTCTAATGCTTCTTGAAGGTGATGTATCGATCGTGCATGTTCAGTTAGTCTGTCTACAGTCACCTTCCAACTTCGTTATTCCTGAGGCTCCCTGGGCTATTAAACATGCTCTGTGAATTGAATAACCTGTTCCAGTTAGGTGTTCAACTTTACTTTGTATCTGACGTCGTTCTTGCCTTAAATTGATATGGGTGTATTTTGTGTTGAAAGCTATTTGGTACACAGAAAATGGTTGCGGCAAAGTTGGCAACTTGGATGAAAAGTTGTTTTTTATTTATGGAGAGACCTTCATACACGGGCATCAATGGTTGAGTTTTCTAGTGAGTGCTTAGGGAGCTTGTGCTGCGTATCCATGAAGTGCTGTGCAAATCCTGTGTGCTGGCCGTGGTGTGGATGCTCTGCCAGTGTAGCTGTCATGCACAGCGTCAGTCATAGTGTGTGACTTCTGATGAGAACGTCACGCAGCTTAGCGCTAGAGGGATGATTGTTATGAAGGTAGCACCATGGGTAGGACTGAAGTCTCTGGGCCGAGTTGGGGAACATCACCCTCTTTTAGAGGTGTACCCAAATCCCTGTTCCAGCAGGTATAATTACCTCTTTAAAAATGAGGCCAGAAAGGGGTTGTCGTGATGCAGTGGCACAGCTATAGTTCATCCTCGTATTTATGCAGCTGGTGAGCTCTTTTATTGCTTTGACTGCCACTTTGGAAATGGAGGAAACGGGTACCTAGAAATGGGGTTATAATATGACATGGGTATGTTTTGAGTTTTCTCGCAGTGAGAATCTCAGTCATAGCGAAAGAAAGGAATCCAGATAAATGTAATGCAAGACACCTTCATATTTTGCTGGCAGCGATAGGGGGTAGGCGGGCAAGTAACAAAGGATTTTTTTTTTTAGTTGTAAGCTGAACTAGTAGTCTGTCGTTCTGATCCCTTATTTCAAATGAAAGTTCTTTAAACTATGATGATATTGAAGAGAAAAGAAAGTTCATGTCAGCTTGATTGACTCTGGTATAGTCTGAGCTTTATACAGTTCTTCATCATTCCAAATTCTGAAAGTGTGGGGGTGACAAGGCAGAACAGCTACTGAAAGGGAAAGGTGGTTTTGTGAAGCAGAACCTGCTTTGTAAGCTTTGGTAGCTGGAGTGTCTACTAGGAAGACTGGGGGGTGGAGCGGGAGAGGTGGGGTAGCAGTGAAGAATCTTAACTACTTGTACTTTGAAAAATCCATCTTTAAACTTATTTTGGCAGCTTTTTGTGGTAAATACAAAAATTATGTCAAATACATTTAAATTTACTAGTAACACAGATGTGATACTTTATTATGTGGGTTTGTGTTTATATAATGCAATGTAATACGTAGAAAAATATATAAATATTTTATACAGGTAAATTTTTAAAAGTGAATGTTGAAGTATTCCCCTTTCTTTCTTGCTCCTTGATTGAAATGAGACTACTGTCCAAAGTTCTTGACTTCTTGCGCCCTCTCCTGTTGGAGAAGTTTCTCAATCTCTTGATGATATTTTGTAGTCAGAGTTTAACAAGAAGAACACTTTCTACCTCTTCAACCACGTTGACATAACAATCATGTACCATAGTGGGAAGGATGAAAACTGGCCTGGTGCAAGACTGGTGATGGCGAGGCTGAGACCGCAAAGGTAATTGTTCATTAGAGGAGCAAGTTGTAGTACCAGGGAGTCCTGACAACTTAGAAATGGTACTTGGTGTCACAAAGTTCGGAGGAGCTGGTTATTCTGACTTGGGATAAAGCTTTCAGTGTAGTGGTTCATGGCTGGAACTGTTTACAAAGAGCAGCTCCACGACTGTAAATGTAATTTAACTTTGCTTTTAAAATGTTCCCCAAAGTCTCTCCTGATGGAAAAACTACTTATGCAGACTCTTAGAACCTGACACAAACGATGGAAACTTTCTCATGTTTTTATTGCTTTGAATCTGGGTGCACATTACTTCCTTTTAAAAGATGTATTTTCAGATACACTGAGAAACATCCTTCAACTGAGTCGCAGTTTCCTTCGTCATCTTGTTGCTGCATTGCCTCCCAAATGTACTGTGTATGAATGTAGAGTATTTGTACAGGTGAACTTCTTCCTGTGTTAGTTTGGATACTGAGGTATAGGTGAAAAATCAAGTTAACACTGGTATTCAGAACAGCAGAAGACAGCTAATTTCTTAAGAAGGTTAACTTACTTTGTTAAACAATAGCTTCTTAGTTTCTGTGTTGACCAGAGAGGGTCGGAAATAGAGTGAACTGTTTACTTTGTCCTCTTGTCAGTCTATTCATGCACAGTTCATACTTACCTATATTTGAAAACTGCAGCCCGTTTATAAAATTTCAAAGTAGGTTTCCTTTTTTTAGCTAAACTTCTCCCTCTTTTCTATCCTGTTTAATTACACCCCACCAGTTTCTCAGGTCATACAGACACATATGGTACAACATGACTCATGTATACTTGCTTTTTTCCTGTTACAAAGGCACAGTGTGTTTTTAGTGAATTATATTTGCAACACAAGTTTATTCTTCCATTTTACATCTGCTGTGAGATGTGGGCAAGAAGAGTGTACCAACCTGCTCCGGTTTTGATTAACTATGGAGTCATTCAGGTTGGAAAAGATCTCTTTAAGGTCATCAAGTCCACCTGATAGCGCTTTATCAGTTGCATCCTGAATGGCTGAAAACTGGGAACTTCTTTTCACCGGTAATGCAGACCACAAGAGGGCACGGTTGGGTTGCACATAACCTCAATTTTCATTCTCTGAGCTGTTTTGCTTGGTGCTCTCCTTCAACCTTGAAGCTCTCCTGATGGGGAGTATTTGTGGTTGGAGCACCCTAAGCCTTTCATGAAGGTTTTAATTCTATTGTGGCTTGACTTCATTGTTGACAAACAATTCTACCTTACATGCATTATTATATCTAAATTGGGTAAATACAAGTTGCCCAAGAGGGTATGAGAGAGAAGCTGATTTCCAGTGTCAGAGGAGGTTCACAGATGTGAATTCAAGCAAACCTTAAGGTTTCTTTGACTTTATGCTTCTATAGCTGCAGTATTTCTAAGGTACTGCAGAGAAGTATTTCCATATTTGAACTTTAGAATATAGAATATTGTTCCGTATTTTCAGAGCACTTGAGACTGACAGAAGGTAAAATTAGACCATTTGTATAGGGATAGAAAATGGAAAGGTTCTCACAGTCACTTCTTTTGCCCCAGTTTAAAAATAATAGTAATAAAAAAGAAAAGATACTCCCAGATCCACCAACATAAAATAGACACCCTTCTCCCTATGAAACTTGAGGGAAGGTGAGAACCTGTGGGAGATTGCTAAGAAATTCTTTCTCCTCATTACTGATGAGCACACACTGAGGTTAAGTCCCTCACCAATAATGCAGTCTTGTCAAAATGTGGAAGGGAGGTGTGATGGCAGAGAAGGGGTATTTTGTGTCAAAACTTAGCAGGTGAAGATCTCCAGGCTTCCCAGCCTGGTTAGCCAAGGAGCATTTTAGCTGGGGGCTAGGACTTCATTGTGATCGTGGCAGAAAAGTGGGTAGGGTGCAAGCACATCGCGTGACCGTTAGACGTCTTCGGTTCTCATCTCCCACATGCTTAGCAAACAACTTTACCTGGAATGTTCTCAAATGCCTCCAACTGTGAACAGCTATTAACTGAACGTAGGATAGTGATCCAAGATCCAAATCCCTGGGGTGCCTTCTGTGGAGATTTTAGCTCTCACCACAAGTGCTTGTGAGAACTAGTGTTCAATTCTGGTCTGGCTTTAAAGCTGTTACAGAAATTCTGAACAAGGACACCTAATTATATACAGGATTTTATTTTTCTCATATTAGCTGTAGCTACAAACACAAGGATTAATAAAAATATGTTTTAAGATCTTTGACCCTTGTTGGTAGAAGAACAGAAAAGCAGGTTCTCAAGAAGTTGCACAGGTGGTGCAGAATGATATACACAGCTCTCCTTGTTTGTGTTTGTTTTGTTTTTTAAATAATTACCTTAGAAAGGAATATGTGAAAATTCATGTGGCAAAGCATATGCAATTTTATTGAACTTTTTTTTCTCCTTAGCTACAAACATACAGATGAGAACAACTTAAGTTGTGAAGGTCCACCTATGGAGATTCCTGGAGAATTCAACAGTAAACTGAATTTGATTTACACTTACTCTGTGACTTTTGAGGTAAGTATTGAATCTGTTACATGAGTATGTAATTCCCCAAAAGAATGAAATCAAAACAACTGGATAATTTGCTAATAGCCATAACTGGATTAAAGCGGTGTAAATTCCATAAAGATGGTCTTGTGAAGCAGTTTTCCCAAAACCCCTTTTTTTCCATTACTGTGGTTTAAGTGGCACTTGGAATGTATAAATAAAGACCTTTTTCCCCCCCTGTTTTATTAGTACTAGAAAGGTGGTAGATTGAGTAACTGCAAGAGTGTCTTTCTTGGTGTATGCTCTTATGTTTTCAGAGTTTAGTCAGGGTACGGAGTCTCATGTTGAAGAATGGCTTCTATTTGGAGATACTTTTGTGTTAAAGATTGATTTTTAGCATTGTGTAAAGCTGTTTTTTCTAGTGAAGTTGCAAGTTTTGCTTCATTTTGTATTGCTTTTATTTGCTAGCTTGTTTTTGAGTAGGTGGCCATTTATCTTAGATTTAATACTAACGTTTACTAATACTCTAGTGATTTATTCAGCCTATTAAAACTTAGACAGGAGGAAATTAGGCTTTCTTGCATCTGTGTCTTTACCCCAGCATGGACAGTGAGGGTAAAGTATCATTTGAGTGAAGCTACTTCAAACCTTGGTACCTTTGTCTCAGTCTGTCCTGAAAGCATGCTTGTTTTTCTGATGTACGATACCAGTCTTTCAGGATTTGGTCTGAGATCACTGGGTTGTTTTGTATCGGCAGTCAAGCAGCCGTCACATGGTAACAGCTTTCATTCTACCAAATTGAATTTGATTTGAACCAATGACCTCGAGGTGCAAGGCTCTATATCCTGTTACTTTTCCCTTGGGACACCCAATCCTCCTTAGACTCTCTAATTTTACTACATGAATGAGCCTCCTGTCTATTAATATTTATGTTTAAATCTTGGTGATATATTGCAGTTTAGAATTGAACATTGTCCAGCTATTCCCACGATGTTATGCACTTGAGCTCCCTGCTCCCTTCCTCTGGGGTGTGGAGCAGATGAGGTGTAGCCACCGTGGGCTCAGGCACTTCCAACAGATGGTTCTTGGCACGGCTCAGTCACCAGGCACTGCGAAAACACCCATCTTCCCTGTTAGCTGTCAGCCTTCATTTGAAATAGTACTTGATATGTTTTTATTACTAGGTTCAAAATAACTTAAAAGGGGAGTATTTAGCAGTGAAAATTATTTTTTAAATAGGGTAACATTAGTTTCAGTAAGCCTGAATACATAAACCAGTAAAATGTGTAACTGTTTTATGGTTTCTTCTAATACAGCAGCTGATTTCTGAAGAGAAAACTGTGGTGTCTACTTTAATGCGTTGAAATGGGCAAGGTGTTTAGCTCTGTTTGTGAAAATTATAGGTGATTGTGCCTCAAACGTTTAGTACACAAGTGTACAGTGTAAGCAGCTTTGTACTCACCTAACAAACTTGAGAACCACACTTCCTAAAGTGTCCCGCTTAGCTGTGAACTACTTGGTCAGCTACTGATTGGGCTGACAAAGAGCAACTTACAGCAATTTCAGCCACCTTGTTGTGTTGGTGCAGTTCTTCATTGTTGCATGTTCTTGATCCAGAACGTGAATTGAAACTTAAAAATTCTAGACTGGAGACATAGTCTAAATCTTGAGAATTAACTTCTCAAACTTACCGCCTGGTGAATAGATGAAGTTAAGCAGAACTTCACGCCAGTCAGCAGATAGAGTTTGGTAACAGGACAGCAAGCGTATATGCCATGAGACAAGCTGTAGAGGACAAGGCTTGGGGATCAGAAAGCATCATCGCTTGTACAGCTCTCAGGTGAAGCATTTAGAGGCGGGTGTAGAAGAGAATGGAAGTGTCTTTTGAAGTTGAAAGTTGCTGAATGATTTCTTCTTAAATCCCTCACAGAGATATCTGGAAATGAAAGCGGTCTGCCAGCAGTCAGAGTGGAGAATAGTCTGTATCAGACAGCATTATGGCAGGGAGCAAGGAAGCCTCTGCTAAATGCGTTAAAGATGAGAGAGAAAAATTCCAGGGGAAACTAGTAACTTATTCATAGAATATGTTTAACAAAGTTGAAGTTTCCAGGTCGGTGTGCTATACAGAGGGTATCCTGTAGTGATGGCATGATTGCTTTTCAGCATGTATTTGGGAGCTGCAGGCAGCTACATACCGAATCATGGAAAGATGAGGCTCAGTGAAGCCTCTGTTGAAGGTAGAAGACGTGGATAGGAGATTTCAATAAACCAGTTAGTCTTTGAGAGGCTCAAGAGATGAATTAATGCAAGAGGGAGATCCAACATCCAGGGTTGATACTGAACTTAGACACTAAAGATAAATGAAAGGTGTGCAGAGGATGTTTGATGTACTTACTCTTTCTCAGAGACTGCAGCAAGCTTGAACTTGTTTCTATTAATTGGTATTTAATTTCTTTATAGGAAAAGAATAATATTAAGTGGGCTTCTAGATGGGACTACATTTTGGAGTCCATGCCACATACAAACATCCAGTGGTTTAGGTAAGATTTGCATTTATTCAGTGAAAAACCTTGCAGGGGAGCACAAAGATTTCTTATTTGTGCTTCCAAGGATATATAATTTCTACTGTGGTAGAACAAAGTTGGTTTTCAGGCAAGAAAATATTATTCTTTTCATATGTGAGGTAACTTTTATCAGTCTTCCATCTCTTGGGAGCAACTGTAGCATTTCAGCAGAGGAACGCACCGTTCGTGTCCAAAAGGAAAGCAGCTTCCATTGTTTTACTTTATCATCTCCATTCTGTAGAACTTTTGAGATGTTGCTGCTCTGCAGTGTTCTAGTTGTTACTGTCTGGCTTTCTCTTAACTGCCAAGTGAGAGGTACAGATGTGTGTACTGTGTGTTTTGTGCTTAGCAGCTGCTTACAGTAAAAATAAGGGGTTTTTATAAGTAAAAGATGTCTATGAAAAGTTCTTACATATTTCTCTCTGGACCACGCAAATGTTACCAAGTAAACACATAATTTATGTTGAAATGTTACTGTTTTGCAATATAAAGTGTTGGAAAAAGCTAATCTGATTAAATTTGTCTACAAAATATTAAATGGCATGATGTAGATTTCACTGATGGATTTAAAATCTACTTGACAAAGTCTGCTTTAAGAGCTGTAGCTGTTACACTCAGGAAATTACTTCTGAGCTATATGAGGGGGAAAATAAAAGCAATATGCAACTGTCTTGAGAATTAATAATCCATCACAATATTGATCTTCTTCTATCTCCTAAGAAATTGTAAAGGTACACAACTTTTAAAACGGTTTCTCTTCTCTGGGTTGGAAAACACTAAAAGATTTGCATGACTTAAGTCTAAATATCTAAGGCTGTTCCTCAGACTTGAGCTGTACTTGTGGTATGACTTGGAGCACATGTCCTGAAACCTGAACAGGTGGATTGAAATTTTGACTTTTTCTTTATCTACAGTATAATGAATTCCCTCGTAATTGTGCTCTTCTTATCTGGCATGGTGGCTATGATCATTCTGAGGACTCTTCATAAAGACATCGCAAGATACAACCAGATTGACTCTTCTGTGAGTAAGATTTGCAGCTTTTACATGAGCACATTTTTCTGGCAATAGTGAATTCCATTAATTAGTTTTGAGTACAGTCTAAAGAGATGTATAACTACCAAGAATTTGATACAAGCTAATTCATCTGGAGGTTAAAAATAGCTTTACTGCTATCTCATCTTTTCCAACAGCAGGAATAGGTGGGCGGATGGACAGTCTTACTTTCCTAGTGTCATTTGATGAACTTGTAATATGCAAGGACAGACTTCAGATTTTAGACGTACGTGGAGCGATTCACAGAAACTTTATGGTAGTGAACAGACTTGTATTTGAAATGTAAATCCCTTTCTTTCAAGTCTCCACCAAGGAAAGCCTCTTTTTTAATAATACTTTCACAGTATACCAACAGCCACAGGACACAGTGCAGACACGGGGAAGTGTTGTGGCATTGGTCCACTCTCAAGATGTGGCCATTGCTCCTGGGTCCTTTGGTTGCATTGTGGAGTCAGTCTGGACGTGCAGCTGGTGGTGTGACGCTGACCTAAGCAGTCAGTTTGTTATTTATGGAATCTCCATCCTTAGAGATATTCAAAAGCCATCTGGACATGGTTCTGGGTAACCTTGCCTTAGGTGACCCTGCTTGAGCAGGGGGGTTCAACCAGATGATCTCCAGAGGTCCCTTCCAGCATCAGCCGTTGAGTGATTCTGTGACTGGCAACCTGGGGTTACACGTGAGGTTCCTTGTCAGTGCAGCCCTGTTTAAGTTACGTTATGTGGCCTTAGCACAGGACCTGCACTTGTGTTTGTTGCAGAGACACTTGTAGCACAGAGGCGAAGATTTCGCTACCCACTTTGGCATATTTTCTGTCTTAAAATTCCCTTTATAGTCTGAACAACCAAAGTCGTTGAAGAGAACATTTATTTTTACTGATAAAGGTCTTTTCCCCTCTTCAGGAGATCAGGCTTGAAACTACTGCAGCCAGGTATTGTCCCCATTATAATGAAGCTGCATTAGGAAGCTCAGTTGCTGTATTTTTTTCACTTCCAAGGCGATATTTCTTTATAATAGTTTGTAGTATCACTTGTCCAGAAAGCAAGCATGCTTGCACATGACTTGTGAAGTTAAAGTTTGTGGTCTAAATTTCATGAGAAGTATGATGCTCTGGAACTTCATAAAGCAACGTATTAAAAAAAAAACAACAAACCTGTATCAGGTGATTATTGCAAAAAGGATCAAAAATTAAACTGATGGCTAATAAGGGAGTGAAATTAGTGTGAGGATCAGGAGCTGTCTTGCTAAACGTTATAGGAGAGATTATGATTAATGTAGACTAATACAAATTGATGTTGCCTTTTGTCTGTGGCTAGGAAGTGTGGTAGAATCACATACTTTGTCTCCAGTTAGGAGACCATAATATTGCAGTTCATGTGCAGCACAACTTCTGGTCTCTAGCTGTGTTAGAGCTACTTGATGTGTGTGTGTGTATAAATGTGTTCTGGTGGTCACTGTGTCAAACTCAGCCTGGTTTGTGTGACTGAAGCTTGTTGCTATCTATCTTTTCAAATATGTACCCCATAAAATGGGAAAGGGGCAGGTTCCTGTAGTGACGTGCTGCCTTGGTGGAAAAGAACATAACTGATCGTGAGTTAAAGAGACTGACCAGCTGACTGTGAGTGAGAGGCTGAGTAAAAGTTACTCTTTCCCATTAGTAAAAGTGGTATCTGCAAGCCAAAGATGAGAAGTAGTGTCAGATACTACAAAGGTTTGAATTCTCATTGTTGTTGCTGTCTGTCTGGTTAAAGAAATACTTTAAAATGCACAGAAATGTTTCATATTGAAAATATCTGAAAATATCTGACTTTTATTCTTCTTTGTGTTTTTGATATTTAATATCTTTTGTTAATGCAAATCCAGACAGTAATTAAAGTGGAAGAATTTTTCCACATCCTTTAACTGATTGTTTTTGTGAAGCTCCTGTTTGATCTCTCAATTAAATTATGTTCAGCATCTTATACTGTGCTGTCTTTATTAGCTGGTCATTCTTAATGTGAAAAAGAGCAAGACTTGCCAAAGCTTGATTAGTTTTTCTGGATAACAGCAGGGATAGGTGTGACTTTCAAAAAACCACACTTTATTTTCTTGCTAGTTGTAAGACATCTTTTGCAGTTCAAGGAGCTGATTTAAAAAGATGTGGAATAATTGTGTACAAGAGGACCTGGGCTGAGGAAGCTGCAATGAAGCAAATCATTATCTCACACTTAGGGAATGCTGGTGATTCTACTTCACAAACCAGTGATTGTGGTCTTAGTATGTCCATTTAATGCTCAGTGAATCCTAACTGGCTTTTAGTGGAATGTAGATTAAGTGAGAAATACATAAATGAAGCGTTTAGAAATCATTAGATTACTGTTAGGGTCTTACGAGTAGATTCCTGAACTGAATAGAATTCATGTCAGTATCTTTCCAACACTGAGAGGAAAACTCTTGTCCTCTTTTTTTAAATCTCTTTGATCATGACTACTTGAGTATAGGGGACTTAAATCTCTATAAGAATATTTTGAGATACTAGGCTAAATTAATGGGTAAGGTGAGGATTATGGCACTTTTTCAAAATTTAGAGTAATATCTGGCATATTGGCCAAGATTCAAAGGTATCTTTTGAGATATTCCTCAAATATTTTTTTTCTAACTATGAAATGTGGCTTCCTGGTTGGATTAGTTGTATGATTCTTGTCCTCATCTTTGAATGTTAAAGTTTAGCAATATAAAATACTGCTGAATTCTTTAAAGAAAAGCATGTAAAATACTGATGCATAGCTAACTGGCCTGTAATGGAAGAGTTTTATTAAAAATCAAGCATTTAAAACACTCTGACCCATAGGCCCATACAAGCTAAATCAGGGGTCTCAGTCTGCCAAGCTTGATTTTTCTTAAACCTGGATTTACCATGTAGCTATATTTTAAAGTTTGTCTTAGAACCAGAGGGTGTCTGTTGAGTGCATTTGCCAGATTAGGTGTTGATAAGAAATCTGATACCAGCCATTCCAAATCTGTACAACATTTTCCTTGTTCTGTCAGGAACTAAAGTATTAAGCATTTCTTTCTGCTTAGTGTTTACCACTTTGAAAACAGATAAAGATTTGCTTCAGATGGTAACCTTTTAAATTCTTTGATTCCTCACTTGCAGCTTCTTGGGAAAAGTCTTTCTTCTGTCTTAACAACTTTCTCATCATCAAGTTCAGACTTACAGGAAAGTGTGGACTTTATGCTTCTTTAACCAAACAAACGTTTCTTGGCTGGAGGAATAGCGATGTGTTGGAATTATACCTAGATCCCTGGTATCATTTTCTTTGCAGGCATAGGTGGAGTGTTTTTTTGTTGTTGTTTCTTGTTTGGTTGGTTTGCTTGGGGGTTTTTCTGGTTTTTTTTTGTTTTCTGTTTTGGGTTGTAGTTTTTTTTTTTTTAATTGAAGTACTATCTTGTGTTTAATACTTCACAATTTTTGTATTCATATACCAGACTTCTAAGAGTAATTTCTAGCCAACAAATGCAAGCAGGAGGTGTTGGTTTGGTGGAGGCAAAGATAATGTTCCCGCAAAAAAAAAAAAATCTGTCACAAGTTAAGATGCTTCACATCATTCATTGTGTATTCTTTCTTGCCCTACTTTTTTGTGTGCTGTAATTCTAGTGGCAGGCAGTCCACTGAACTAACACTCTTAGGTTGAAGGAAATCTATAGCTTTAATGAGGAAGAGAGTGATCTTCTGGAGGAGTTGGTTATTTGTCGTCACGTGCGTTTGGTGTTTTTTGTGAGGGGAGGTGTTGTTTTGGGTAACTTTATTGAAAAGTTTTATTCTTCAGCAGTGGTTCCGTAGAGCTGCTGGACTGAGGATTCCACCACAGGCCATCCATCCGTTCACCTCTGGCAGTGGGACAGAGTATTATTGGTACTTGCCCATAGAGATTCTAGGGAGCCCGTTTTCCTCTGGAGTACAGGGACCGTTTAATTCTTTTCCAATATTGTCGTTGAGACTGATGTGCTTTGTAATGGAAGCGAAAAAAGATAAATGCTTGAACTAGATTGAAATGCTATAATCCAAGTTAAATTAAATGGAATGCTTTGTTTTAGTTTTAAATTTAGAATGTTGTTATATGGTTTGGCTAATTACATTTTGTTTTTTCTTGCTCTGAGATGAGGATTTTCTTGATAAATCCTGCCTTTGTCTTTCACTGAACCATTAGGGGGTTATAAAATCAATGAGTGATGAATCACATGCAATTAGTCTGTCTTTGGATCTAAACTGGAAGTTAATCAAACTTTAAATATGTATTTTGCATCTTGTTTGTGTTAATTTGCTTCTGCATTATGGATCTTTGCTAAAGACATTGTTGATTTTATGCAGGAAGATGCCCAAGAGGAATTTGGCTGGAAGCTGGTTCATGGAGATGTGTTTAGACCTCCAAGGAAGGGAATGTTGCTATCTGTCTTTTTGGGCCAAGGAACACAAATTTTCATTATGACATTTATTACTTTATGTAAGTAACTTTATTAAGGTGATGTGTTTGTAGTGTAATAGTGTAAGAAAGATGTAATGTTATGAAGCAAATTATGGAAACCTTCCTTTGGAAATTTAAGTCCTTCCTTTAGTAAAATAAAATATTAATGAGGTCTCCTAACAATTATCTAGGTAGCTTCAGTAATGCTGTTGTCAGCGGGGTCGTTAAAACGTTGTGGTATCTGCGCTAATTCAGATTCTTCAGGATTTCAGAAATGAAGCTTCCTTGTTACAAGTTTCTTGTTAAAAAACACAAACACTTTGTCATGGTGTAAATTATCCAAGGATCCAGTAACGCAAGTTCAAAGGCATGTAATCAAAGCTTTAACATTCCTGGAACACTTTCTATCTAATACCTTTGACACAACAGCCTGCAGCCATGCAGAAGTAAGAGCAAGAATGCGTGGCAATGAAATAATACTGACACAATGTTGGGATAATAGGAGAGCCTGCCATAAATAGCTCTTTATACATGTGATGATGTAACCTGTCACAAGTTAGTGTTTTATTATATTTTATCTATAAAGTATATGACTATTCCTTTTCTTACTGTACAGTACAATTGGGAGGTAACTGACATTTATTACAAAAGAAGAATGTTTCAAATTCTGCTCTCCAGGTTTTATTCAGATTTTGTTGGTCTTTCATAGAGGAACTGCTTTTTTCTGTTTTACGCGATGCTGTAAGATTAATAGAATTTTCTTGATTGCCTTGTTTTTCGGTGTTGATCACAACTCTTTAACTTACTTTACTGCGATAGTTTCCTGTGCAACCAGTGTAGTGTAGAGAGAAACTGGGGGGAGTGAGGAAAAAATTTTTCTGTTTGAAAGCAAAACTTCCCACTAGAGATCACTGACCAGCTCCTTTTCTGAGAATATCTCTGAGCTGGCCTCTACAGTTAGTTCAGGCACAGGCAGCCTTCTTTTAATAAAAGGGCTTATTTTCGAGATAGCGCATTCTTGAGGGAAGTGTTGTCCGTCATGGTGGCTGAGAGCCTTTTGTGGAACACCTCTCCTATGAGGACAGGCTGAAAGAGTTGGGGTTCTTCAGCCTGGAGAAGAGAAGGCTCTGAGGAGACCTCATTTTGACCCTCCAGTATCTGAAGGGGGCCTACGAGAAAGCTGGAGAAGGACTTCTGATGGGGTCTTGTAGTGATAGGATGAGGTGTAATGGCTTTAAACTGGAAGAGGAGAGGTTTAGACTAGAAATTAGGAAGAATTCTTTCACCATTAGGGTAGTGAGTCACTGGAATTCAGAGAGGTTGTAGATGCTCTGACACTGGAGGTGTTCAAGATGAGGTTGGATGGGGCTTTGAGCGACCTGCCCTAGTGGGAGGTATCCCTGCCATGGCAGGGGGGTTCAACTAGATGATATTTTAAGGTCCCTTCCAGCTCAAACCATTCTATGATTCTATGAATTTCAAGCAAGTGACTTCATACCTCTAATATCCTCTATGTTCACCCTTATTTCTACCTTAAAAAAACCCCAAAACAAAAAGGACCACCAAAAAAGCCCAACAGCTTTCCCTCCCAACAGAAAAAACCCTTAGCTCTGTCCAAGTTTTTGACTTCTCCAGACCTATTGTTCTTAGGTGTCCTTATGCCACATATTAAACTTCTCTTGTTATTAGCATGTGTAAATATTGACCATGGATGTTCACAGGAGGACTGTAGGATTTTGGAAGCAGATTTTTTTTCAAGCTGAAATTTGGTTCAGGTTCAGTGTTCACCTCTGGGTGGCATTTTATTTTTCAGTCTTTTGGCTGCAAGAGGCATTCTATTTAAAACATGAGGTGGAAATAATGCTTTATTCTGAATGTAACAGTGACATTAGGGGTATGGTCGTGTGATGACCGTATATGAGAGCTTATGCTCATAGTCTTCACTTTATCCACAGGGATAAACCTGTACAGGGATGTGTTACAGGGGAATTTTGGCGTGTGTCCACACATGGCTAAATCTTTTTGTTTCTTTAGTCCTAGCTTGCCTTGGTTTTCTTTCTCCTGCCAACCGTGGTGCTTTGATGACCTGTGCAGTTGTATTGTGGGTCTTACTGGGAACTCCAGCTGGTTATGTGTCTGCTAGAATGTACAAGAGTAAGTACGTGCATTTGTTTGATGTGACACAGCATGTTAAATTCAGAATTGCTCAGCTTAATATAAACATCAAACTGGAGCTGGTGTCTCAGACAACAAATCTGCTTCTTGCTGCCATACTGCAAAACAGTTGGAAAAAGTTCTAAACTTGAAATTGTTTTTACTTTTTCCACCCTCAGCATTTAGAGGCGAGAAGTGGAAGACAAACGTCTTGCTTACAGCTCTGCTTTGCCCCGGGTTAGTATTGTTTCCCCTCATTCTTTCCTTTATTCTTAAGTAGAAATGAATCTGAGGTGGGAAGAAGGGAGGGAGGGAAGTAAATTATGATGATTTTTTTGTGTGTGTAGTTATTTTCTGTATTCTTCTCCAAGCTGCTATTTCTCTTGGGTATTGCATATCTGGGAATATAACGAGCAGCGTATTCTGAGGAGCTGGAGCCTATAGCCTGGAACAGATTCTTAGCATCTTGTTTGGTAATCAGCTGTTGGGGGTAGCAGGACTCTCTTGCAAGGTGGTGTCACAGCCTTTGAGAATCACTGCACCAGAGCATTAGGCATAGCGATGGTGTAATTCCAGTTTGGTACCACAGCACGTCGTGTGTTCCAAGGTAATCCTGTCTTAACTGAATTGGTGTAGATGTGGTCACTTTGTGTGGACATCTGTGGTTTTGTGGTAGCTTTGGATTGTCTGTAGTGCCCTTCTGTAAACAGGGAGAGACAGCCCGTTAGGCAGGACCTCTATTACCTTAGTTATAGTATCAGTGTTGTAACCATGTTATTGAAAAGGACACAGGATATATAATTTAGATACTGAAGTAAATAGCTATATACTGCTACACCAACCAGTAGATGTTTACTGTGCTTCTAGGTGAGAATAATGTAGAGATTCTCTTAAACGGGTTATAATTTTTTATATAAATGTAGGTTGTGTCCAGTTTTGGGTATGGCTATAGCGTGTATCATACTATGGCAGATGCTGTCGTGCTTGGGAAGGGTGATAGCTCTCCTGCCTTTCATTTTCTGATGGCTCTCCAAACCTGTGAGAATAAGGTCAGGGAAGAAAGGGAACAAACTAATTTCTTCTGCAAGTCTTCTGTATTTCTTCGTTGCAACTTTGGGTATGTGAAGCTACCCTTTGACAAATGTCCTTGGCAAAAGTTGAGGAAAAGGTTATAAATAAATTCTTCAGGTATCTCTCCCGTAAAAAAAATCCCAGAATGAATAAAACATGACTTGGTTTTGAGTATATTAGAATTTCATCAAATGAAATGTAATGTGTTCGATAACTGAGTGTAGTATTTCTGAGGAAATATTATTTCTAACCAAAATGTGCTTCAGTCTCCCTGCTGTCATTTAGATATTATCTTGAGGGAGAGAAAATATTTATTGGTGGAAGAAATATTGAGCTGATCATTTAAACTCCCAGTTAAATTAAGTTTCACAGAGGAAGTAAAATGATTGGGGATGGTAGAATAGGAACAGATGTCTTGATTACGCTATGCTAGTTCAGTGAATTTGCATAATATCATAAACAGCCTAAGGCCATTTAGTCTCAGTAGGCTGATGGGAATTCACATTTGCAGTATTTTTTTCTCTAACTTTGGAGGGGGTAAGTGGTGTCTGCGTTACAAGCTTGGGCAGATGATAAACATTAGCAAGACTTCTAAAAATGGATTTGATTTTTATTTTTTGTTCAACAGATGCTTACACTGGGGGTTGCTTGAGTGTGCTTATTTAACAAGTCTGTTCCCCCAAACAGTGTTGGCAAGAGTAAAGCCTCTCCTAGGAAAAAGGAGCCTGCCTGTTACTCTTAATGCTCCCTCCTTCCTTCTTAAATACAGTAGAGCACTCACGTTCACTTCAGGGCAGTTTAAATTCTGCCTTAGAAACACTTCTTCTCACAAACCCCAGACCATGGTGGACTTTGAAGGGGCCCTTACTGAGGCTGAATTTTCTGTGATACATCTCTGAGTCCATGAATAATGGAAATTCCAGCAGGCTTATAGCTGGGATTCCCTTGCAGGACGTTTTGCTTTGCTTTCAGAATGGGATGGGCTTGAAATCTCCATCATACGTCTTGGAGGTGTTTTCCAGGGTTTTCCCAGGATGTTTAGAAAATGAGGCTCTTAACTGGGGCAGGAACAACAAGTTGGGGCAGATGTCATGACTGATGCAGTATTTAAATTCTCAAAAGGTGTGGGCTACGTAACTGTGTAACTGCGTGAGGTGTTAATACAGAGATTCTTGTTGTAGGAAAGAGCCCTCTTTAACCAGCCGTCTGCGAGCATGTGCTGCAGCTGGGTAAATGTTTGTCACAACAGTGATGTGTGGCTTCCTAAATAAGAGATTTGGTATCACTGCTCTTAGAAAGGCCCTAAATAAAGGAATTAAATGACTGGCAATAATAGGAAAGGTGATTCAGATATGAGGGGGGTTTATTTATTTTTATCCTATAGCATTCTTTGTGTAGATTTTTACACTTGAATTTTTACGTTGCTTTTTGGTTTTATGTGCAGTCTTTATTTACATTGTGGTTTTACTATAGATACTTGTATTACAGACACTGGGTGTTACAATAATTTCTACTCTGCAGCATTGCTGAAAGTAACTAGGACTGTTAGGGAATGAAAGATTGCAAGAAACTACATTTTTCTGATGCAGACTTAACTGGCTTATGTTTTTTAATATTAACCGATTATTTCTTCTTTACCAAATATTTTAATATCTCTTCTGATATATTTTTCAGGATTGTCTTTGCTGATTTCTTTATTATGAATCTCATTCTCTGGGTGAAAGGATCCTCAGCTGCCATCCCTTTTGGCACTTTAGTTGCTATCCTAGCTATGTGGTTTGGAATTTCAGTCCCACTGACCTTTGTTGGTGCATATTTTGGCTTCAAAGAGAAGGTAGGGCTCTTCGAATACAGTTTTGCGATATAAATGTCTTCTGCAGCTGAGCCATTGAATCCCTAAGTGTACGAGAACTGGTTGGATTGAGACGTTTAAGGCCCTGTGATTGTAAAATGATATTTCACTTTGTCATTATTTTGAAATTGAGTATATACTTGTAACGTCACACTAAACTTAGTTTTGCTGTCCATTTGTTAGAATCAGATTTTAATAGTGCTCTTGAAGGTCTTGCATGCCTTTTGTACTTCAGTAATTCAGTACCTCAGCAGTTTTTTTTATAAGTACTTCAGTTCTTACTTTACTGGTTTGAGATAATGTCAGACAACTAAGAAAATGTATTTTTTTAAGGACTGAACAGTTTTCTTTCCTTTTGTTCCAACTTGTTTACTGACCAGTAGTTGGAATATCTAAAGTATACTTGTTTTTTTCCTAATGATGGATATAAAATTTGTAAGTTTTTTGGTTTGGTAACTTGTGATGACTTATGGATGAAAAAAAGAGTTATATTTATCAAATCTTTGGATGCTAATATTAGGCAGAAGCAATCTTATTAATGATGTAACAATTTATCTTCATTTCTTTCAAAGCCTATTGAACATCCAGTTCGTACAAACCAGATTCCTCGCCAAATTCCAGAACAGTCCTTTTTCACAAAGCCCTTGCCTGGCATCATAATGGGTGGTATCTTGCCCTTTGGCTGTATTTTTATTCAACTTTTTTTCATTCTGAATAGTATTTGGTGAGTATCACTTGGTGGTGGTGTTCTAGTTAACGCTGGTTTGATAATAAACACACAGTTGAGTTTGAACATCCCAGACCAATAAATGTTAGAAATAAACCAATTCTTGTAGACTATTGTGTAGTTTCCAGAATCTGTGTATTTGTTCCCATGCTTAGATATTATAGAACTAGCTGTTTTTATGAACAGCTGCAAAGTATGAAATTTGAGTCCTGTTTCCTTGTTTTATCTTTCTGGCTCTGAACAGCATAAACACGATTTCAATGCTGTTGTGGTTGGGTGGAGCCTAATCTGTTGTATAACTATATTCTGATTTATGAAATGAACATGATCTAGCAGTTTCAGCTTTTAAATCAGAGTCAAGAATTTGAGATTCCATGTTCTGCAAAATAAAGACTCCATCCCCTGTGAAACATCCACACCACTCCTAAGTCTTGTCAAAACCTAGTCAAGCAGATGCCTGGAAAATGAAACCGGTTCGATCTTTCGTAGGTTTCGCAATGTAAATATGGAATATTTAATATATTGTTGTTCAGTGGAAAATATTAATGTGAAGGTGCCACATTTTGAAGGTGTCATCTGTTTATGTTGAGATTTCTTATGGAAGTTTACTAAATGAATTTTTAAATGCAAATATATTAGATGGGTTAGCCTTTCACATTAGTTCTCAGCAACGCTAGAAGCTGTGTAATGTAGCTATGCTGGAAAATGTTATCAGCTGACAAACAGGTACACTATGGGTTTTTCTAGTTGAAATGACTGAATTACCAAATTGTTTCTTATTTATCTTACAGAAGGGAAGCATGGAGGGAACAGGCAACTTCTACTCCCATCAAATTTTTAAACTGCAGTAATTGTCACTATCACTCAATAAAGTTGATCTGATTACTTCCCTAATCTGAAAGACAAGAGATGAAAAAAAGCATTTTTCCCTTGAATTTGCTTTTGGAGTGTTTTGGTGTTTGGTTAGCCCTTGTATTGGAGTCAGACTTGGTCCGGGTATAGATTGGAAGTGGAGGAGCATCTGGTTGCACGTGGTGGGGAGATGCAGAGAGACTTGGAAAGCTTAGCTGTAGTAGTAGGAAAGAAGTGGGTATTGTAACTAGGGAAGAGTACAGGTGACAAAAGTGTTACGGAAGCTAAAGGAGCCTTGAAGTGACAAACATCTCTGGAAATTGCCTATAACTGTTCTCTGTGAAAACTGACTGAAGCTTATTTAAAGGGAAATATAATAGAGGTCTTTGACCACAGCTCTGTAAAGCAGTGGTCAGATAGAGGAAAAAAACCTTCATGAATCAGCCAGTGATATAGACACAGTTACCCCAGTGGTGTGGATTACTGGGTTATTGCTTTAGTTGCTTGGCATCTGGCCAAGTAACACTGTAAATTAACTCAGAGACCTTCAACCAAAAATGAGACTTTGTTTTTGTTTTGTTATTTTAGGTCTCATCAGATGTACTACATGTTTGGTTTCCTGTTCCTAGTTTTTATAATTCTTCTAATTACGTGTTCTGAGGCTACAGTTTTGCTGTGCTACTTTCATCTGTGTGCAGAGGTAAAAAGTACAGTTTTGATGTAGATACCACTTTCAGCTGGAAGATGCTAGAAATAGAGTTGGGGTATTCCCACGTGCTGCGATGTGCTGGACACTGTGCGTGGATGGTATTGTCAGCCCTTGACATGCCTTAGCCGCTCCTCTGAAATCTGCCTTTTGCTTTAAAGTCACTATTTGCAGCAGATAAGCAAAAATAAGCAGTCTTGATCTTAGAATAATTTCACATTCGTAGTGGAAGCGCTACAGTTGACTTTGAGAAAGAAAAAAGTAGCTATGTACTATGTTGGAAGTTTTCTTTTTTTAAGATAAATATTGAAGCATTAAATTTTTTCATAAGACAATGCTACTTTTTAACCAGCTTGCTCATATTCTGTTTTCCCTGTGATCTCTCTTACTGAATGGTTTATTGTTTCTTTCAGGATTACCATTGGTGGTGGCGATCGTTCTTGACGAGCAGCTTTACAGCAGTTTATCTCTTTATCTATGCAGTTCATTACTTCTTCTCTAAACTCCAGATAACAGGAACCGCGAGCACCATTTTATACTTTGGTTATACAATGATCATGGTTTTGATTTTTTTCCTTTTCACAGGTAAGTACATTGTTCAAACTAAAATGAACGTTGGGGTTTCCATTTTTGAAATGAGAAAGATGAGGTGAAATTTCGAGTCACTGAAACATTAAATACAATTTATGACTCTTAGGCAGTGTTACTTTTATGGTTTGTCACATCACAAGAGGATATTCTTTAAGGTGATTTTTTTTTTTTTTTACTAACTTGAAATTACATTTATTTATAGTATAATTAATTTTCTTTTATTGCATATTATATTAGCAGCAAGTTCAAACCATTGTATTTTCAAAGTGCCATTCTTGTTCACTTTGATGTTAGGGGTGTTTAACTTGATTCTGGATTTTATAATTGGTTCTAGAAGCTCTATAGTTTGAGATACTTCGCTCCGCATACAGAGCATAAAATATGTTTACAACTTTCACTGTTGGCAAGTGAAGCAGGTTGGTGCTGGGAAAACAGTGAATGTTGACAGTAGAGCTTTCTAGCACTCTTAGAGGTGATCTTACCTGCTCGTTAAGCACTTCTTCTTAATGGCAGGAATGTACCTTAACTGGAGGAAGCTATATAAAATATGGCTCTTCGTTTTTAGTAGTCCACCTTTTCTGATGTTATTCATGCAGAATAAATGTCTTTTACAGAATTACTCTGATGTTCATAATCACTTGGCTCAAACTATAATTTCGAGGTTGATTTGATGTGAAATCTATGCCAGATTTACCATGTGTTAGATGAAATTAAAAGCTCTTTGAAGGGTACTGGCCCTTAAAAATATCCAGGAGCATTTTCCATCGGTGTACATCCTGCCGCTACTGTTGTGTATGCGGTTTTAACACACAAACTCAGCTTTTTTCTGTATCACTCTGCTTAGCATCAGGAAGTATGCAGAGGCAGAACTAGAGAAAATGCTAGTTCAGATATAACGGGTTGTCCATAAAACCAACCTTTACACTCAAGATTTGTAATAGAGGATCTCTCTGTGGGTGGCTTGACGGTTCGGATTGTTACTTCTTAGCAGCTTCTGGCTGATTATTGAAACCTGCTGTAATTACTTTGTGTTGGCTTTGAGATGCATCGTGCAATTCCCTTGACACAGTTAAAAAAAGAGTGGCTGAAGTGAAGTCTGATGCTAAGACTTACTTGCGTTACTCAAGTTTGTCAGTTGAGTAGTGAGAAGGACCTCTTTCATCTTTATTGCCTCTAATACTGATTGAGATGAGGCAAAAACATACTGTTCATGATAAAACACTGAAGAAAATTACTGTGAATGTGTTTGAATAAAGTAATTATGTAGAAATTATATTTAATAACATTAACTGGCACTTACTGCTAGATTTTTGTTGGGTTGGTTTGTTTTTTTTTAGATCTTTCTCTTGAGAAGAAAGTTTACAAAGTTTTTAAAAGTATTGGGAGGGGGAAGAGGAGGATTTAATTCTTTGAATTTTTAATTATTGGAAGGCAAACATAGAAGCTGGCATATTGCCAGTTAAACCCCTGCTTAAATCCTGACAAAACAGACAAACTCCAGATGTCCTCTGCAATATATGTCTATATATATTTTTAAAAACCTCAAAACTGTAGTCTAAATTTTTTTAATTACTTTTAAACTCAAACAGTATGTTAATATGCGTCTGGATTTTAACATAGGTTAGCTGCCATTCTGCCAATTTCAATTTCACTTAGAAGATGCAAATTGGTAGAATTAAAAATATCCCTTTCATATAGAAAATGATAATTGAAATTGTCGTGGCAGCTGCTGAAATGGTATTAAAAGCTTCAGATGTGCTGATCCTGGAGTTCTTGATGTGGAGGCCAGTGAGGCTGCAAGAGTACAATAATAAACTGTGCTGCTGCTACTTTTGCAGTGTCTTTTTTTTTTTAGCTCCTAATTGGTCCCTTTTTTTTTTGTACATTTAATAGATAACTAGTGACTAGAAAGGTGATGGGTGTAATAGGTGTATGGAGTGTGCAATAAATCCTTGCTAATGTAAAATGCTGTCAAAAATTTCTTTCCCATTTTTAGTGTAATGGAAGCTGTTCTGTAGAGATGACTCAAACAGAAGACAATGTTGCTTTGTTTGGTAAAATATTCCTTAATAACAGTTGCTTTGGAAAATAGGGTTCAGTATTTCACAAGTTTGAGGTGAGGGTGTTTGCTAACATAACTTTACACACTGGTCGCATTAATAAGTGTTCTTCCTGTATATATGTTCCCCAGACGAGACCTTGATCTGTTCCACTTAAGTTAGCACTAGGTATTTTGGTTTTCTCTATTCTTGCCTATTAGATCTCAGCAACTGTGACAGAAATATAAAGGACAGCGTTAATACCTCCTACGTGGTGCTGTGTTGTGTTAGTGTGGACGTTACAAAAACGATCATAATGAATAAGTAAATAGGAACTGAATGCTTGTGTGGCGACAATTACAGAATCTGACCAGGGAAACCTAACAATTAATGTGCGCACCCAAACGAGAATTTTATTTTAATGTACAAAGTGCAGCTAATCTTTCAAGGAAATAATAAGTGTGGTTGGATGGGGATAGCTACGTGATTACATGCATTTTATGCTAGGAGACAAAAAAAATGCTGAACATAGTCAAAGCATGTTGCTTTAGAATGACCTCTATTTTTGAACATCAGTTTCACTTGTGAGTTAATGCCATTTTCAAAATTGAGTTTTGATCTTCTGGGTAGATTGTGTTTAGAATCCGAGATTCTGAAGCACCCACCACTGTGCGGTGATTGAAACCAGTATGATACAGAGAGCTTTTAAGGTACATAAGAAGTATCAGCCAAGTGCAGAGTGCTTTTCTATTTGCTTTCTTACAATCAGTTTGTGCTTTGAATTCTTTTTTGTTCATTAAACAATAAAGCTAGAAGAAATGAATAGTGCAGAACAGTCTGCTTAATGTATTTTGGCATTATTCTGTGCAATAATCCTTGTTTTTAATGTGGAATTCAAGCTAGTTTACTGCTAACTTGCTCTTACACAGTTAGATGCTAGCTTTCTGTGTCTTTTTTTCTGCGTGTAAGAAAACTGTTGCTGAGTAGTGTATATATACTGCAGACCAAAGTGTTCAACAGCATATAAACTGGAGGATGAAAAGATCAAAGCAGTGTCAGTGTCTCCCTAGTAAGTATAAATGGATGTATCGGGCGTGGTTTGCTTCTTGGCTGGAGAAGTGACAGTGATGTGCTGTGGGCTGCAGGGCACTAGGATGGCATCAGTTTCCTGGACTAGTAGGGGTTCTTTAGAGAGGCAGAATCTTAAAATATAAGGTCACTCACTTAGGGAAAAAGAAAGTGAGTTCTTAAGTGTATGTAATTCAGATGTTTTTTCATTTAATTTAAGCTGATGAGTAGTTGGGATTGGTTAAAGTAAACATTAGCCGCAAAACTAATTTATAATATTAGATTCAAACAAATGGATTTTACAGGCTCACTGGAGGAATTGGTGTCAGGCTTGGTATGTTTGTGCTGGGTCCTGTGGTAGAGATCTGCATACGAGTGTAAAAACCTTACAATGGAAAGGAGTTTAGACCAATCGGAAAATAATTTTAAAGGTCTCAACTCTTTCAGCTGGTGCTGCTTTTTGGTTTGTTTGGAGGCTTGGGGTGTTTTCTGTTTAGGTGGTGTTGTGGGGTTGTTTTTTTTTAAATACTGACTGTTAGAATTTAACAGCTTTTAAAAAAAAGACAACCTTAGGTATCTGTTTTCTGTTATGTTGTATTCACTGATGTCTGTCAGTGAAGCAGTGAGCTGAAGAGGTGTGCTCCTTGTTCATAGTGCTTCAGAACTTTGGTTTCAGTTTGAACGTGTTTTAAAAGAAACAAATGTAAGCAAGATCCTAAGGTGGTCTTATCTAAAACTTACCTAAACAGTCCTACTGTTTTAATGAGGCGCATTTTAAGTAAGGGATTATTCTAATTTTGGTGTAAGATGTGCTTAGGAAAACACTGAAGATTGAAGAGCTGGGTGTGCTCGTCAAGAGAATGTACTTCAAGCCATGCTGCCTGAGATGGCAAGGTTGGATTTTTGTCATTATTAGTTGCACTAGCTAATTTTTCTGGGTAGAGATACAGTTACAGGAAGCTCATTATGCACTTATTTTAAGGTTATTTTAAGATTAAGACCTGTATTTTAAGATTGGCCCTAGTCAAAGTAATTAGAAGGGGAATCTGAAAACGTGTTATACTAGTCAGCACTGGCCTAAAGATCCAGTATGTGCGTGCTTTTCTGTATAAAATGCTAAAGTTTGGAACAAGTGGCAAACTTGGGCAATGGGCTAAAATGTTGCAAATATATTCTAGCTGGAATTTTCAAACAAGCCAAACTAGTTCAGTTATTCTTCTTCCCCAGTCATTATTCATTTGCAGATCCCTTTCTCATTGGGATATTTACTCCTATATAGAAAAATCAGAAGCTTTTTGACTGAATTACCTTTTGTGGAACTCTTAGCAGTTCATCGAATCACAAGCACCCACAGGGCTGAGGTGGAAAAAACACTGAATTTCAGCGGAACCAGGCACTGTATTGCTTATGTTCTTCAAAAAAAAATAAAGCTTTTTGCTGCAATCCTGTAGGTAATGCAGCTCTTAACTTAGAGCAGCTTATAAATAATGTTTCCTTCATTTATATTAGTTTCTGTCTATTAATACTGATTTTGTAATATCAGCACAACTCTGTGCTGACCTGAGCTTTTGGAAGTTCCTAGTCTGAGTGTTTGGCCCATGTTACTTAAAGAAAAAAAGAATGAGAGCACTAAAAATGCCTGGTTGATTTGCCGTGATTAATTCTCACTTCTAAATCTGCAGCTGGATCCTTGAAGTAGATGTTCAACCTAGTTGTGATTCTGCCAGTACCTTTAAACCATTCTGATCTTTGGGTGTCAAGTACGCTGTTTAGGAGAGGTACTTTTGGGGTCTTCAGTTTGATGGTCTTTTGGAAGTTTCTGATCCATAGAGCTGTCCACATCTGGGACCTGTTCATGGAAGGGAGGAAGAAATTACAGTACTGGGAAGCCCTAATTATTGATGTGGAGGTAACACCAGAAGGGAACTCCGCTGACCAGGGAAGGTGCTGACTACATGGGGCTGTATCTTGGTGATGAATCTAACCTTTCTCGCCTGAGCTTATGAGTCCATGGTTCAAATCTAGCATCTTACTGCTTGTGTTAGGAACACAGTCTTACTCTGGTTCCACTATGTTGGCAAAATTTCTGATAAAGTTTAAAAAAAGAGCAGGGCGTACTTGGTTTTTTATTTGCTAAACAGACTTTTTTTAGGAGGGAAGTTGAAAATCGATGTTACTGAAACCTGTGAAAATCTTTATAGATGAAATGCTTGTTCACAGTATGAAGTCTTTGGATTCTACTGTGAATGAGGCCGTGTTTTATAGAAAGCTGATGTATCAGAAAGATTCAGAGTGACAAGGGTTGGAGGAAAATACTGTGGATTTAGAGTGTGTTCCTGTATTAAGTTATGGCAGGCTCAGAAGACTGTGGAAAATCTCATTCTTGTGTTAAAGTTACACATTTTTGTAATGATATTGCAATTTTGTTCTAGAACAGCAGAGAGATTTTTACGAGATCTCATCTGGTAAACATTTGGACAAAACATTGCTTTCAAAGCCATAAAAGGCTCAAAGCAGGCTGTATTATAAAAACAACTAGAAAGCAGATGCTGAGAACCGTTATTAGGAAAAAAGCCATGAGAGTAAGTCTTAGAGTAACAATGCTGATATTGGAGTATTGGACACAGTAGGAAGGAGTGAGAATTGACCATAAACTGCAAAGACTTAGTGATGTCAAGCCTACAAAGGAATTACATTCCTTCTGTGGTTGGTGTCTGATCTCCTATCAACAGCAGCAAATCTGCCGTCTCCTACTGTTTCAGGGGATGATAACTGCAAACTTGGAGGGAAAGGGTAATCTGTGGCGTATAATAGTAGGCTGTCAAAAAGCCTTTAACTGCAAATATACATGGTAGCACAAAGAACAGAAGAATTGGCATATAGATAATAAACATCCGAAGACAGGTTCCTCACTTACCAAATATGTAGATCGGGTCTGAAAGAAATGTAATGAGCGTAGAAAAGACAAGTGCTTAATAAAGAAGCTCCTAGTTAGTAAACCAGTTACAATGAAATAGTGAAAAATGTTGGAGCTGCTGTTAAACATGGGGTCTACAAACAGTAAAGGATGAATGTAAGACTGAAGGAGCTGAGTGCATGATCTTGCAGGTGGCTCTAGTGTAGCTGGTGAGGGCTGTCACAGGGCTGGCGTGTAGCTGTGTCTTTGTGAATTCAGCTGAAACAGAGACTTTCCCTTTTCTTAGCTGGTAAGGCTTAACATCTGTGTGGCAGGTTACCCCTAGGTGAAAGCACAGGGAACAATGCATCACTTCCCTTAGAAGCTTAAGACTTAACTTTGTGGTACTCAATGTTTCCTTGCATACTGAGTTCCTAAAGTAGTTTAATAACAGATGTGATGGACAGTGTCTTTGCAGTTGCCCTGTAATAGTGACTGTGGGGTGCAAATTACAGACTTGTTCTTCAGCTTAAAAAAAAAAAAAAAGTATGGATTAATCTCGTTCACGGTCATCTCTTCTCTCCATCATCTTACTCTGCACTGTGCTAACTCGAGCCACAGGACTTGACATGTGGCCCAGAGTCCCTCCAGAAGGTCATTGTGGGGGTTTTTTCCTTCCTACTGTTGGGTTGGATGATTAAAGAACTGGATTGGTAAGAAATCAGGGAAGGCTACACCAAACCAGACCACAGGTCTGCACCGAAGCATGCTAACTGCAGTACTCCCAGGAAGGGGTGTGAGAACAGGGCAAGCACTTGCTGGTCCTTTCTCCCAGGCTCCCATCAGCTGTGGCTCAAGGGCTTTTTTAGCACTTGAAATGATGTCTGTAATTAATAGCCTTCAGATTTCTTTGTTCATGAACTTGTTCGGTTGGCCAAACTAGTGTGTTTTTATTATCTATAGTGACCTGGGACAAGAAGATCCCCAGCTTGAATATGTGTTACACAAAATTATATGCTTTGGTTTGTGTCCTTGATAGTTTCATTTGATGCTTGCTCCCAACTGCTGCAGCACTCAGAGCATTGCTTTGGCAAAAGGAAGTAGCAGGATATATACAAAGTAAGAAGTTCCCTGCTCTTGAGTATAAATAGAGCACGACAAGAAAGTCAGGCCAGGCGACTTTCCCCAAGGCCTTGTTTTGTATCGTAATTCATAGATGGCTGTGAACGATTGTGGATCTGAAAAAGGCAGGTAGGTGTTGAGTTTGTGTGCGTAGAAAAGTTAGTTTCTTAAATGGTGCTGTGTGTCTGCTTGTGGTGATCGCAGCGTCACCTTCAGTGGTTTAAATGCACATCAAGCAGCCTGGTCCTAAAAGTCATCTTTGACCTAAATCAATAACTTAGCCTAGGGATGATGTGTGTTGTTAAATTTAACAAGTGCTGCTATTCGGGACAGTTAGCTGGATTACAATGTTGTGTTCTGTCCTGCTGGGAAGTACTTGTTAGATTTTTCTCTCAGAGCAAACTGGAAGATAAACTAACCATTTTCACTTTCTCATTTTAGGGACTATTGGATTTTTTGCCTGCTTCTGGTTTGTGAGTAAGATTTACAGCGTTGTGAAAGTGGACTGAAAAGCTTCAAAGTGTCTTTTGAACATATCTCCCTTGCTGTTTGATAATTTTTACCATGTATTGAAAAACGTCCTGTGTAATTATTCTAATTTGTAAAAGCTGAGAAGCGGACTGCAGCATAAAATACAGATTTTTATGGAAGGAAATGGCGCCACTGGAAAAATGTTTACATCAGTATACTCATTGACTACGTTAACTTTAATAATTCTAAAAATTACATCCGAAATCTGATTTAGGAGAAATAAAGTGAGTGCATTCTACAGTTCTCCAGCTGAAATTCCTTATGATCTTGGGGGGTTTTTTTGGTTACCTCTTTTGGTTAGCATTTATATACCATGAAAGCATAGGACTGTCAAGCAAATCTATGTAAAATGTGAAATTTTTTAACTTAACTATGATTGTACATATTATCCTGCACCTTCTTTACAACTAGGTATCTTCTTACAAGTGTACATGCATTTAGTGTAATGTAGACTTTATTAAAAATATCGACACTGGTTTTTGTTCCAATAAAACTGCACAACTCCAGCTGACTCGTTTCCTTTCTTGTTAATTAGCTCTTCGCTGCATGGGCACAGATTGCTGTAGTTTGACCAGTTGATAGCTCTTGTGTTTGACGTTGTTTCTAAGCTGTTGGGCTGTGACTTTGGCTTCCAGTTGTCCATGTGAGCAGAAGGGCTGGGAGGTCGCTTGGATCTACTGCTGTAGGATGGGCAGGGGCCTCTGAAACTGCTGCTGCTGCCATCACCTGTGCCTCAGCCGTGCGCTTACTCTAAATTTACCCAAAATATTTTTTGCTGGGCAAACTATTACTTTCTACCAGAGAGCAAAAACCTTTCCCTTCTTCTAGCCCTCCAAAACCACCTTCATCTTGGGAAGACTGTGTGCAGCTTGTTGGGAAGCTCAGCTGTGCATCTTGTGGGCTTGGGAATGGGTGGTTCTTAAGGGTGAAGCCTTTCTTCCTGCTCTGCAGAGCTTGTCCTGAAGTGCTGGATTACATGGGATGGAGTACTTCAATAGCCTCTTCAGTTACAAGATTGCAGGCATTCTTTCAGGAATGTTGAGGCTTTAAAGAGGCTCCCCAAAATCTTGAGTTGCACTTGAAGCTGAGCAGAGAGTCACAGCAGACACATATTTCAATTGGCTGTGTTACTGACCCCGCTGGAGATGAATGAGGGGATGTTCACTCAGATTAATGGGTGAAATACTCAAAGCTTATTAACTGGCATATGGAAACATTCATCGCTGGAAGCTGCTTTTCAGTGTCTAAGCCCACAATTTAACAAGACCCAGAATGACTCCTTATCTTTTTGTACTCATACAAATACCAGGTAATTGTAGTTAACATTTAATATCATTTCCAAAACGTCATCTTTGGTCTGAGGATTTCAAGTCTCACCTCTATGTGGAGTTGTTCCTTCCAGGTTACTGAAGTGTAGCAGATCACCTGGCTGAGCTGGGATGAGTACAGGGCTACATCTTCTGAACAGTGCCTGTGGCATAAAAATGAGGCTTTAGGCAGCTTAGTAAGTGTACCAGGAGGAGCTGGCTACAACAAAAACTGTTTTAGGTGAGGTTCAGGTATACTCTTGGTGGCAGCTCAGCCTCCCAAATGTTCTCCCTTCCTACCACCAAAAATCTTCTGTTCCCTCCCAGAGTTGCAAAGCTACGGAGTTGTCATTAGAGATATCAGCTTGTGGTTATCTGCTGGTTCAAGAGCACTGTTCGCTCTGTTAAAGATTTCATGCTCGTATTGAAATCGGTGCTGCTCTGTTTAAAAAGGTCCTTCCTATTAAGTCTTACATTTAAAGTTTGGGGGGATTTTGTTGGATGCTTTAAAAATAAAAATTGTTGGCTGAAGCTGCTTTTGAATTTTATATGTTCAAAGGGAAATGAATTCATGAGAGACTGTGGAGCTACAGTTGGCATAAACTCCCAGCAGGAAATTCTACCAGATTAAGAAATATGCATTTCACAAGAGCAAAGTAAAATGAGTTGTAAAATTGTATTTACAGGGCTTCTATTGTGACTACAAGCGAGCTCAAAACTACAAACTGAGTTAAGAAAGTTTCTGAAGCTTGTTAGTAGTCTAGAGCCAAAGCTACGAGAGTGAAATGGGGACTGGGTGTAAGAACCAAGTAAGTACTTGGTTTGGGTTTTATAATATTCATGCAAACCTGGCATAATTAGTAATCAGAGATTTGCTGCTGCTGCACTCCCCCTGCCAAAGGGACAACTGCCCCTCTCATCTCTTGAAGTCCTCTGCGTCTTTAATATTTTTGCTCACCCCAGATCTACAGTTCCTCATGTTTGCAGAGAATCTGGGTATAAGCCCTCAGAATCTTCTGGTATCTTTTTCTTGACGAAGGAAAAGCTGCAAGATGTCTTTTGATTTTGCACTTCTAGAGAAAACCTGGAAGTTAAATACAGATTGTTCTGAGCATGTCAGTTTAAAAGTGGCGTGAGTCCTAGCCAGAAAGTGGTAGGCAAGCTTCTTAGGTTTAATTTTGAGTGCAGAATGGGCGGTAATAATACGGTTTTCTGGTGCCTCTCAGCACTCTTTGGGAATTTTTAAATTACAAGTGAAGGTCTTGTCTGCTCTGTGTTGAATCAGCTGTGGGTTTTGAAGGTGCAATGGTCAGTATGGGGACACGGATGTTCTAAGTACTTAGATTACCAGTAACTGGTGTCCAATCTCTAGCCCATTTTATATTACATTAATAATCATACTATATATGAGTAATATCTGTCATGTGGAAATAACTTACTCATCTACTTTCATTGGAACAATGGGCTTAGTAAAGCATCTCCTCTCTTGTTGCAGATACTTGAGCATTCCTGCCTTCTGGAAGAAAGAAAAACATGAGGCTAAGCTTTAGCTTTTCAGAAGTCTGTGTGTAGGCACCGACATTGCACTTCTGCGATGCTCCCAGTAATGCACTCACAGCAAAGTAACACATCTCGTGTCGAAGACTCTCCTTGTAATAATCACCCAACTCCAGCAGACTTTGTAGAATGTCACGTTTGTCATATTTTAAGGAAAGCTTGACAAGTTACAACAGAACCTCAAAGGAAGGAGTGATGCCAGTGCTGATGTTTTGCGTTTCATTCCACTTGCTTGAACGGTGTTGAACAGCTCAGCTTCATCTTCGTTCCTGAATGTAAATGCCAAGAACAAGGCCATGCTGGTGTGCAGCGAGGGTGGGAGGCAGGTGCAGAATCATAGTATTGTAGAATGGTTTGTGTTGGAAGGGACCTCAAAGATAATCTAGTTTCAAACCTCTGCTATAGGCAGGGACACCTCCCACTAGACCAGGCTACTCAAGACCCTGGCCAGCTTGGCCTTGAACACTTCCAGGGATGGACCATCCACAACCCCTCTGGGCAACCTGTGGCAGTGTCTCACTGCCCTTAGAGTGAAGAATTTCCTCCTATTTTCCAATCTAAATCTGTCCTCTTCCAGTTTCAAACCATTATCCCTTGTCCTATCATACAAGCACTTGTAAAAGGTCCTTCCCCAGCTCTTTTGTAGGTCCCCTTCAGATACTGGAAGGCCGCAATAAGGTCTCTCCAGAGCCTTCTCTTCTCCAGGCTGAACAAGCCCAACTCTCAGCCTGTCCTTGTAGGAGAGGTGTTCCAGCCCTCTGATCATCTTCATAGCCCTCCTCTGGACCTGTTCCACCAGGTTCATGTCCTTCTTGTGCTGGGTGCCCCAGAGTACTCCAGGTGGGGTCTCATGAGAGTAGAGGTGCGGTGTATGGGGTTGCTGCCCATACCTGTGTAAACCTCTTTAAGGACTATAAATGGTGCTGCTGTCGGGGAGCTGGGGACATGTGGTGTTTTCATGATTAGTTATGATAGAAGGATGGTTAATGAACAGCAAGAAACTTGTCTTCAATGCCATGCTTAGTGTTCCTTATAGCAGCTGTGCTTTTGGATTTGATAACACATTCCATGTTTGCATTTAAAATTTGCCTTGGAATTAAGTCTACTCCGCCAATAGCTCAAATCTATTGCAAAGGACTGGGGGAGAGGAACTATAAACCAAACTTTGCCTGCAGTTAAATGCTAGTGTACTGTGGGATGGGATCCCATCCTAGACATGGGATCTCTTCTGGAACCTGTGGCTGAGATCTTTAACAGCAATCACCGCATGAGGATCCAGCTGCGAAAATCACACATAAAAGAAAGACTGAGGTGTTTTGCATCATAAGGATGGGGGACAAGACAAATGGCGGCTGAAGTGGACGGAGAAAGGTTAGGTCATGTTCGTTTCTTAGATGGGTGATTTCCTGATGGAGATCTGTCCTCCACAGTCATGCGCCAGATGTTCAGATACCTGGGTCCGTTCCCATGAGCTGTATCACTGAAGCTAATGGAAGTAAAGTAGTAAAGTTCAGCACAAGTGTCATTGTTTCCCTGACCAGTCTTACGTTCACATGTTCACTTACAAGCAGGAATGAAATCCCCGCATTTCTACAGAACAGCTGGTGGTGCTTCCAGGCTTAAGAATAGAAGTGTGAAGCTGCTGTGCTCTTCACCTGCAGCTATGACTTGTTTAATTCAACTGAACTTAGATCTGAGTCTTAAAAACAGTGTCTGCTGAACTGGCGGAGTTATTTCAATATTTCTATTTTTATTACACAGGAGCTGCATGTACAAGCCACTTGTTATTTTTAGGTAACAACTGCACTGTTCTCATACCGATAATGGGCATTAAATGCACAAACCTGCTAACATGAAGCTGTTAAATCTCCTGCGCTGCAACACAGGACCAGCAGTCCCCCTAGAAGTGCCCCCAGAGGCGCTCAGGGCTGTGTGGGTGATTTTGGGTTACGTAGCCTTCATTTTCCCTTTCTCTTTCACATCCAGGGGCACCATTCTGCCCTGAGCAGAGCTCAGAAAAGCATGAAAAAAAGTGTCTGACTCCATTTCCCCGAGCTTTCCAGTGCACTCCTGAAGCAACGGAGAGCAGGAGGGGGCCCTGGAGGGTGCGGACCTTGCCGCATGCGCCCAAGGCCCATGTACATGGGAAGACATCAAACTGGTTTAGACTCTTTGTTAAGGCCAAGGTCATGACTTGACTGCAGTGTGATTTGCTTGTGGAGAACGGATTTTTTTATGGCAAAGAGCACGTGGGAAAGTTCTTAACAACAGCCTGGGCTTTCCCCTAGCATAATAACCAGCAATGCAGCTCTCCTGGAGAAATGGGGCATCCTTCTTAGTAGAGTTTCTTTACACCTGGGTGGGATGTCTTTGACTTTGCTGGGATAAAAGCAGGATGGATGTATTTCATGTTCTGTTGAGATGCTGCAAGCCTGTACCCGAAACTTTAGGGTCACCATCTATTTTGGTATGCAAAGTAACTACAGTCAGGGAGTTCACAGTACGATACTTTATCTTCCTAATCTAGGTGCCTCCAAGTTCCAGGCTACACACACTAATTAGCTTTGCTTATACAGACCAGGAAGCCCTCAGACTTTCTGTGAAATTATTAGCGCGAGGATTTTTATAGATAACGTTAGTGTCTGCAGAGTTTACCCAAGGTAATTTATGTTCTATTTGCAACTCAGGGAAAACTCTTAGATGTTTGACATCATAGAACAGTAAAATGGGGAGATTTATTGCAGGGGCAGAAAGAACAGGGCCCTTGAGCTGCTTTGTTTATCATAAAAAGTCGGGTTAATCAGACGTGCACATGTGCCTCCCATATTTTCTGGTTTTGTTTCCCTCCTGTGCTGCTCCTTGACAGGCTCTGGAGCAGATGAAAGGCCGTGGGAGCCCCGGCAAAAGTCTTTTGGACTCTACGGGGTGAGGATTATATTTGTACATCCACAGGATGTTTATCTCCCTCTTGAGCTACCATTAATAGAGAAGAGACATAAGCAACCGAGCTCTCACTGAGGCTGTAACTTCCCCCAGAGAAGGGCAATATGGGAAATCCTGGGAGTGCTGCTGGTGGGTGGATCAAAAGCTGGTGTTCCCAGACTGCATTGGAGCTACTGATGTGATGTCAGCACCTCAGAAATGCTCATCCCAAAGGATGATGGCTGCAGACAAAAAGAGACACAGTTAACAATACATTTTGGGCACATGGCTGAACCCTGCGTCATCCAGTGCTGGTGGGCAGGGCTGTGGCCACCACAGCACCCTTGGCAGCCCCACCAGCAGGGCGGGGCTGGGGAGGGCAGCCTGCAGCCAGGTGCCCTGGTGTCCTCGCTGTATTAGTTGGCCTAATAAGGCACTCCCTCTGCCTGGAGAGCTTTTCCCACTGCTATCCTGCGACTACCGTGGCTGCAGCAGCCCTGCCTCTTCCTTAAGGGGGTTTCTGCAATACCAGTGTGAGTATATCTAGGTGTTTTGGAGGGTTTGCAAGGAAACACTGTCACCTTGAAGGTGCTGTGGCCAGCAGAGGGAAAGTAGTTTCTCCAAATTGTGCTGGAGCTCGGACAGCATTTGGCTTGGCTAGACCAGCAGATGCTGCTTGTGCCTTTACATTCACAGGTCCTTGCTTTGTATGGCCTGGTCACATGCTCAGGGGTAAACTTCATCCAGATTAAGAGACAATCCATCAGATTGGCAAGGGCCAATGTGTAGATCCCTACAAGTTAGCACGGGGTACTTTTTCCAACACATTTCCTACTTATGCCAGCACTGGGCTTCTCAGGATGACCCCCAACCTGTCTGCTATAGCTACTTAGCTTTTCATCTTTGTTGGCCAGTCTTCTTTTTGCCATGGATGCGTGGGGTGCATCGAGTAGATGTTCAAATGCTCCTGGGAAAGCAGCAGGAGGGATGTTCTGGGTTTCTCAGTGGCATAGGCCTACAAACAGAACTAGTAGTGTTATTAGCATCAGGTGGGTCCTGCGTCATTCAAGTGGTGTGAAACAGCTGCCCATGGCCAGCCATCCCTCTGGGAAGGGTGTGGATGGGGTGGCAGCAGGGAGCTCCCAGCCCGGCTGGGGGAAGCGGGGTCACGCAGTTGGCTGCGAGTCCTCAGGCTCCACACAGGCTCAGCTGGCTTCCAGCTTTCTCTTGTCTCTCCTCTCCAAACACCTCCTTTGGAGACTGCATCAGCAGGGAAGCTTTGGTTAAGAGGGAGAGAAAAAAAAAAAGGCAGATTCTTTAGCTGAAGAAATGGCCTATCAGCTTTCATTCATTGCAGGGTGAACTTGTGCTGCAGGAAGAAGTCCCGTGGGAATTCAGCTGAAGCAGAGGTGGAGGAAAAGCAGGTAAAATGGTCTAGTGTGTGTCTTGGGGCTGCATGAACGGCTTCATGCAAGGCAGGCTGGGGGAGCTGAGCAAGCTCCAGCATCAAAGGAAAGCGGTGAACTGGTATTAATTGTGCAGCTGAGGGTCATTAAGCAGCAAAGCCCATAAGACCTTGTGACTTTGGGAAGTTGTTAGGGCTTTCAGGTGTGGTGAGAAGCCGGGGAAGGATGTGAGTGCTGGGCTGCTGGCTGGAGCTTCTGATGGGCCTGTACTCTGAGCAGCAGAAGATGTGAGTTAAATTATAGTTGTTGAACTTCTCCTCTCTGAAAGGGGTGGGGGGAAAGGGGGGGTTTGCGGCAGTAACTGTGGTGAGATTGCCTTGGCGTGGGGGTTTCCTGGGCAGAGGTGGTCATTTGGGAGGTGGGAGCTGGCTTGTGAGGAGCAGGAAGGTGTCTCTGAGCAGGAGGGTGACTGTGCTGTGATGTGTCCCCAGGCTGCAGTGCTCCTGTCACAGCAAGTTTGGGGGACCCCTAGATGAGGTATCTCCCTAGGAGCTATCAAACACGCTTTCTGGAAAACAGCAGGAGCCTGGTGCTGCAGGACCTTGAGATAGGGGAAAGGACTGTCCTGGTCTTAAATGAGATCAAATAGCTTAACAGTGAATTGTCCAAAGTAGGAAATTTGAAGTGTGCAATGAAACCCTGCAAGCTTAGCCTGTCAGATGGAGTGTTTCTGTGCCTTGAGTGTAAAACCAGAAGGACAGTACTTGTCTTGTGGTGGTAATAGCAGAAGGTGCTTGGGCCTCAGAGATGGCGGGACTGGCTTGTCCCTGCCATGGGTGGCTAGATGTTGCACATGGCTCCAGCCTTTAGTTTTATAGGAGAGACCTTGAGGGTAAGTGTCGTGTTTACCTCCTGTCATGCTGTGGTGTATGTTATGGCTGGTGGAGATATGCCTATAACACGTTTAGGACTCGCACTTTGTGAAAGGGCCAACTGGGATGGCTGTGGGCATGGAGAACTTCTGTAGACCTTGTAGGAAAACATTGTGTTGAGTGATGTAGGGATGCCTTTTACCTCCCAAACTTCTACAACAACCCCAAACCTACCTAAAAGAAGATCCCTTTGAAGCCCCTGAACAGGTCCATGGATCAAAAACCATGCTGCAGCTGGTGCTTTGTAGGAGTAGCCAGGCTTTCCTGGCCTGATGCAGGTATCCCTTAGGAAGCCCAGGATGCCTTCTTTAACACTGCAATGTTAACTTTCAACCTCCGTTCCTGCGTGCTGTACATGATTCTCTTTACATACTGATTAGAGGTGCCCAGGCTTCAGAAACATGCTCACTGTACGAAGTCACAGGCCAGTGGTGATCTAATTAGCTGTCTCCTCGGGATCTTGCTACAGGGTGTGCAGGACCAGGCCTCTTTATTTCTCCCTTTTTCCAGCTCTGAATGACTCCCAAGTTTCCTCCTGCTTTTTCCCTTAATGAGTTGTGCCGTGCTGGGACAGACCTCTCAGCTGAAAGAGTCTAATTGCTGGAGTAAGGATCAAATAGCCATTAGAGTGTTTGCTACTAATTAATTATTGCTTGTCGCTGTTCGGAAGTGGAAGGGCTCAATTACAATGTAACAGGCTTACTGGTACTAAATAACTCCTTTTTACAGCTATGGGGACCTGAAAGCTGGTGGTTACTCGCTGTTTGTAGTGCTGGTCTTCTGGGGATGTGGCAAGGGATGAGCCCCCTGCTTGTGTCATGCTTTTTGTTTGTTTTCTTCAAAATCTTGTTGTTTCTTGCTCATCCTGAATGTTTTTAGTTGGTTTAAAATGGATGGTGTGTCCCTTACCAGTCAAACGCTGCGCTGTAGGAAACATCAAAGAACTAATTAACCTGACAGACTGCTTAACAATGTTACAAAAAGATTCCTTGTAACTAAATACGGGACAAATCTGCCATCTACTTTGCCCATTTTTTAATTTAGAAAAGGTGGAAGGCTGTTAGGGAGGAGAAATCTGCGCATCCAACTGGAGGACTGATGGTTGACAACCAAGCCGTGGTGATTTATGATTGGGTAATTTTCCAGCTGCCATAGTTTGTGTTAGCACAAATGAGAATTGATGGCAGTTTGAGTTAATAGCCGATGCAGTGAGGAGCTGGCACATGGTAGCTTTGATCTCCTCTGCTACCAGAGCAGCCACGTCTCAAACCACCCAGGCTCATCTGCTGAAACCTGGAGGCATGGGTGGCCTCCGGCTGCGTGGAGGGGTGGGTGCCTGGGAGAAAAGGGAGAAGATGCAAATGGATCCTGGCAAGACCCAGAAAGGGCTATGAGTGGGGCAGCGCTGCGGCAGCAGAGCCCAGTGCGTGCCCAGGATGGCTGTGAGGAAATTTGGATTTCTTTCTTTATTCACCCTTTCCAACTCCTTGCTCCTCTGCTGTCCAAGGCATCCCAAGCCCTGTCTGTGCGGTGCCCTTCCTTAAGCATTTCATGCTGCTCCTCCGAGCGCTGATAAAACTGCCAACGACAGTGCTCAGCTACCAAGGCATTACAGGCCGTGTCACCAAGCATCATGATGATGATAAGACTACTGGACAAGGAGCTTCTGTGTCTGAGCACAGTTAAAAAAAACCAAACACCACCAAAACAAACAACAACAACGAAACAACCAACAAAGAAAGAAACCCAGAAGGTTTTCTCTCATCTCCCTTGCTAATGCCCAGGCAGTATTTGGGAACCCTCTACCCAGCCCTATCTCCACCATGTCCCACTGCAGAAGGATGCAGAGGCTGGGCAGGAGCATTGTGCCTGTGGAGCTGGAGCTGGCCTAGTCTCGAGGAGACAGGAGCAGGACCAAAGCAGGGTGCCAGCATCGTGTCAGGGCAGGACTGGTGCTGGCACCATGGTGGTGCCCACCCTGTGTGCGCAGGGTTTGCTGGGCCTTGGGGAAATGCCAGTGGCCCTTAGAGCAATGGAGAGCTGTTTAGTGGAGAAGAAACCAAGTGCGTGGAGTGGGTGTTCACCAAACCTCTTCACCCTGAAGCTTCTCAGGGCTGCCGTGTGAGCATCCCATGGTGGCAGCCTATCCCCAAGCTCATGCAAACACATCAGTGTGTGGTCCTCAAACCAAATGTTACATTCTCTATAAGGTGTTTTTAATTTTTCACTGAATTACTTCCTCGGCTCTAGCAGTAATAGAGGTTTTTATTCCAATGTGGTTCATTTTCAATAATTAAGGAGGATAATAAGACAATTGCTGGCAAAGTGCATTGCTTATAGCATAACTAGTCTTTGTTTTAAGGTTTTCCCCAGTGTCAAAGTTCTTCAGTGGCTCTCATTAGGAAATTCAACACATGTCAGTCTTTGACAAGCGGCAGCAAGAAGAGTGTATCCTAGCAGGAAGAGTCTAAAATATTTAAATGTAAATTATTTACCTCAAAAGTTGACTCTCTGAATGTTTCTTGCCATGGTACCTGACTAATTATCATGTTATCAAAGGAGTGCGCAAACCTGTAAGCCTCGGTGTTTGGAGTGGTTTGACAGATAAGCCTCCCTGACGGAAATAGATGTAACTTTGCTATTATCAGTCTGGTTCACTTTTGAATTTTGAATTACTTCTTTTTTTAAACTAATAGTCTGTTTTATGTAAACCGCTCAGAGATTAGGAGTTGATTTCAAAGATTATCCTCCATAAAGTCTCTTGATCATATTTTATGGTTCCTGTGACTCATGGGTGTAATCTTGTATCTCTGGGATATTCATGACATGTTCACCTAATTCCCCATGGTAGCTAATCTCACTTCTGTACCTTAAAAAAATATTAAAATATCTTTAAAGCGGGACTGGTAAAAAGGCAAGTTTTACAGCCAATCTTCAGCTCCAATTGCTCCTGCTGGGGAAGTCATAATGATGAATTTGTGACATAATTTCTGCGGCAACATGCTGGGATTTCATAAATGGGGATGGTGATTATAGAGCAGGATCAGGTGAAGCTGGATTGTGATGGAAAAAGCCCTGATTCAAATGCAAATTGTTCAATAATGGCATAGGGGATACCAGAAATTACTGGCAATTTATTTTATTTGGGTTAAGCTCCTCATTCAGTCTTCTCCAGTTGGAAAGTCACTCTTTTAAGGACGTGAGCAAAAGAAATGGCTGGAAAACATCTTTCTCCTCTCAAGAGAACAAAATTGTCCTAATGTAATAATAATTAATCAGTGTAATTAATAACAATGTTCTGTATTTCTATTATTCCTCCCATTCAAGACTCCAAGTGTTTCACAGACCCTAATTGATTCCACCTTACCACTTCCTGTAGCAGAACCACATAATTTACCCCACTTTCTGGAGATAGGGAGGTGCCTGAGCCAAGCAAATAATTTTAACGAGGTTAAATGATTTGCCCGGGGCAGATGAGGAGCTGAAGTCAGGGCAGATCTGCATTTCAAAGATCAGCCTCTGCCCAGCTGGGTTTTGGCTATAGGACAGTGTGCAGCTATTGCCTGGCCAGGCGAGTGGTAGCCACCAAGTTGCAGCCCCAGAATAAATCTGGCAGCTTGCTGGTGTCCAGGATGTGAAGCTGGGAATAGGAACAAGCCCTGTGGGCAAACATTGGTGGTAAAATCAGCAGAACTGGCTTTTCATTAGTTATTCTCATTGAAACTGGAAGCAAGTTGGTTTGGTTTTGGGGTTTTCCTTTTTTTTTTTTTTTTTTTCTCTCCTCTCTCCAAATCGCTTGGAGTTTAAACTGTTTAGCTGAGGATTAAACTAATTGCTTCTGTAAAATGCTGTTCCCACACCATCTAGTGTACATCTGTTAACTGGGGAGGGATAACTGAACCAGTTGCCAGATGGTCTCTTGGATTTGGGTGGCCAGGAGCCAAGGAGCCGCCAGTTGGCGGTTTGTGGAGTTCTAGCAAAGAAGTCACGCTACGTGCACATTCCCCTCGGTTACTCTTTTCTGCCTTAATGAAGATACTGCCTAATGCAATAAAGCAGCCATTAGCCCCCTCCCCGCACTCCTCCTTCCCCAAAAGGGGTGAGTTTGTAAGTCTGATTTGTCTGACCGAAGCAGGCTTTTCTAGGAGCTGGGGTTCTCCTCACGCTATGGGTGCAAAGGCACTTGCTCAAGTACGTGAGTTATTCAATCCCATGCCCTCCGGCTGCCTCTTGCCACATTGTAGTGGAAAGATGCTGTTGCCACAAAACTACCATTTAAAGTGGGTTGTTTGGGTTTTTTACCTTTATAGCTAGCAACTAAACTTCATTGTTCAGCCTTGATTATTGAATGGCACATCCATAATGCATATTGGCTCACATCACACTCTATCATTTTTAAAACTCCAACCTGAGGGCTTAGATGCTGTGCTTTGTATTTGAAAAGCATGCAATATCTACCTGCGCTTGGAGAAGGACGGAGCCCTGCTCTGCTGGAAAGGAGTGTTATGTCAGGCTCTGAAGAAACTGTCCATGGTAGGGTAACACAGGTGTCTTTGACCAAAACTCAGAACATCTTTCCCAGGTCTGGGCCCAAACTTGGGATACCTAGAGCTGAAAACTAGGAGGTGTGTTTTGCATGGAGCTGCTGCTAGGGGACAGCCATGGCACCCAGAACCCAACCTAGGCATAGGCCTTGCTGCATTTCTGTCCATGTAATGCTAGACGGGGATGAGACTTGCATCTGGTGGGTTGTGGAGTCACTCCCAGGTGCAGAACAGCCACAGTCTGGGATGGTTTGGAGTTGGAAGGGACACCCCATGCTGCAAGTAGAGTACGGAGGAGGCAGAGAGCAGTACCTGAGCTGGTGGCCAGCTTGGGCTTTATTCCCACTCAGACTTTGTGCTGGTGAGGCTTCCTCTTCATAGCGCATGTGTTTGTCCAAAAGCCATGAAAAGCCAAAGCTGCTGCCTGCTGGGGTAGGAAAGGACAGAGCTAGGAGGAAATCCAGTTTTACAGCAATGTTTTCTTTTTGGCAGAGTGTATCTACTGAGAAATATTAGGCTTGTGTGACTTACAGTGAACACTGCAGCATAAATACTGAGCTGGATCCTCTGCAGTATAAGAACTTCCTAAGCCATGGTGCCGTTACTCTCCTACCTGAGCTGGAGCTTGCTTGCAGTGATGTGCCTGTGTCTGTCCAGGTGAAGCACTGCTCAGTAAAAATAACTAATAAAAGCAATAGATGCACTTGGAGGTGATGAAACAACTAAATCCAAATGATCTTGGCAGCCAGAGCCTTCTGTAGTCTGTGAAAAAAAGCTCAAGCAGGTAGATTTTGCAGGCAGAAATTTCTTGCATCTAGGGGGTTTATCTACACACGTTGGCACAGGCTGTGGTGCCCATAGCTATCACAACGGGCTGTGGAGTGGAAAGCACCCACCTTTAAATGAGTTAGGGAAAATGGGGCTTTCTTCTAGTTGAGGAGGTCTGGGGTGATGCAATGTGCAAGTTTCCCCCCCTGCCTTACACCAGCAAACCCTTTACTTCCTGGCTTGCTGAGCCCACTAGCTTGAATCCCACAGCTCTTGCAGAGCACTCCTCAAGGGCAAGCCCCAGCAATAGCATGAGGCAAATTCAAAGGAGGGGGTAATTTATGGCTTTACCATTTAAAAAAAACAAACACTTTGACAGCTGAAAATTTCATGTCGGAAGGTGGTGGACATGGGTGAGTTCCAGTCAAAACTATTTGCTGGGGGAAGTCAAGTCAGCAATGGTTTCTTCTCTGTTCTGTATGGAGATGGAGGAACCGCACCTCCAAACCCGTTGGTACTAGGATCAGACTGTGGGGCTGCACTCCTGTCCTGCCCAGTTGGGTAGCTCCTGTGTCCTGAACCAGCAGCAGATCCTTGCTCTTTCCCGGTTTTATGAGAGGAAGCTCAGGTTGATGAGGACATTGAGGGATTGACTTTGGCTTTGGGGGATGATTTGCCACCTTGCAGGAGCCCTTGCCCATGGGCTCAAAGAGAGGGATTTCCCTCTTGGCTGTGCATGAGTGATTCCCTCCCATGCTTGTGGCAGGTGATTGGGTCTTTCTCAGATGGCAGAGCAGCCTGGATGGCACCTCTAGGTCTGCATCATCTGGAGGGTGACCAAGCCTGCTTCTGTTAATTTATGATTATCTTTTTTTCTTCGTTTAGAGCTTAAACTACTTCCCATAGTCAATGACTGCTACCTCACTGAGTTCTGCTGTGAAACAAAGCAAAAACATAAAGGCGAATGATTCTTGCCCTCTTCCTCATCCTATGCACTTCTCTGCCCAGGATAGACTGAACCATTTGTCTCTGTTCACAATGGTGTTAAAAGGACTGTTTAGCCATTTCTGTTGCTTTGAGAGGTGAACTTATTTTTTCTTAAAAGTAGGAGTTTGGCAAGGAGCAGCAGTGACGTGTGCCCCAGTGCTGGTCTTGCACAGCTTGCGAGCTTCCCCAGGGTGGGTTGTGCTGGTGAGTGAATCTCCTGGCATTGCAAAGCGGTGGCTGTTTCCAGATGTGGTCTGTGCTGATGGGGAGAGCTAAAAACCTATTGGTGGAAAGCTGGGAGCTGCACCGGGCACAGAGATGTCAAAAAGCCCTTTGCTCTGTGCCTGGAGAGATGTTTGGTCAAACTGGACCCAACCTTTGGTGGGGCAATGCCAGTGTGGAGGCTCTCTTGGGATATGACATCACTTGATGAGCCAGCACAGCTCCTGGTGGAAGTAGGGCTGTGATCTGTAATGTACCCTGTGTAGGCATGAGAAATAGCCCTGATCCTGTGGAGCTTTCTCCTGGCTTGCTGTGGTGCCCTGCAGCACGCTCCTCGTGAGTCCCTGACTGTGCTTCTCATGCATCATGCGAGCATGGGTCAGGCAGAGGCTTCCTGGGCAGGGGCTGCGTGTGATGAGAATAGCACACAGCTATATATGGAGATGTCTGTGCCGCTTTTCAAACCCACATCCTTTTGTTCCCCCTCTGGAATGGGATGTTCCCTGCCAAACTGCCATTCTTGGGAGGAATGACACCCTGTCCTGGGCGCCCTGTGCCAGGAGCAGGCAACTGCCTGTGCTTTTGTCCTGCCGAGCAGAGCCTCAGGAAATATGGGGCACCTGTACCTTTTCCTTTTGCTCCAGCTTTAGTGTGAAAAGTCTTCTAGAAAAATATGCCTGAACACTTGAGGTTAGGGCACGGACCTGGGCAGGAGCAGTGGAGGGTTAAGAGAGATCTCTGGTGGGTATTTGTTATCATGTGGGGATATTCCTGGTTCCTTTGAATTTCTTCATCATCTCCAGCCCCAGGAGCGCCACAGACTTGGTTTATGGATGCAACCGCTACCATTATCTCTGCGTTACAGGTTTCCCTCCCCAACAGCCGCATGCAGTGCCGAATCTGTCCCTGGACCTTTGGGCAGCTTATGATTTATGCAATGATCCAGCTTGATGGCAAGGAAATAAATAAAAGCTTTTCTGTTCCTGGCAGTGGCTGCTGGAAGGTTGGCCATTCCTTGGCACTTTCTTTGCAAAGCCTGTGTTTTCAGGTGTGTGCAGGGAGCAGAGGGGGTCCCACAGAAGGAGTAAGTAGTAACGGGGACCGGTTGCAGCAGAGTCACTGGGCCTGGGACCCCTCCTGTGGCTGCCTGGGCTGGGGCAGGCAGGAGAGCATCGTTTCAGTGAGGTAGGATCTTGGGTGGGTGAGTGATGCCACATAAGTGCAGATTGAGTTGCTTTTCTTCTCCACTGGCTGAAAGCCTCTGGAGGTGGGTTGGGGCTGGCGTGGGGCAGGAGCTGCTGGATCACAGCCATCGCTGCATGGCAGCTCCCCTGGGACTGAACTGTGTCAGCCCTCCTCAGGGCCCTCCTGCTGAGCTCCTTGTTGTCTGTCTTGTGCCTGCTCGGCTTCTCCTGCTCCTGCCTGCTGCCCAGGAGGGAGGCACATAATGAGGGAGGACAAAATATGTGTGTGGCACTGGAGGAAGGAGAAGATGAATGGAGATTTGAGCTCAGAAGGGAGTTTTGTCTGCTGCTTATGTACAGAGATGTGGGTAAGAACTTGTCTGCAATTCCCAAGGAATATAATACAGAAAATGACACACTTTCTTGGGATTGGAGAAAGCAGAGCAGAACATCCTGAACAGGACCCATCAAGAGTGCAGCGCTGCTGCTTGGATGCTCAAAGGGCAGGGCCCAGAGGCTGCCCTTGGAGCTATATTAAATATATCACCAAATGAAGTGGGTGTACAAACTCCATCAGTGCCGTCATGCTTTGCCCTGCCCAGTCCTGAGAAGGGAGCTGGTGCATCTTTGTCCTTGGAAGGTACTTCTGAGAAATAGAGGATAAAATGTGAAGCAAGCCTTTATGGCTGCTTTTAAGGATAAATCAAAGGCAAACCAAGATGCTGAGGAGGTGCACATATGGAAGAAGCTCCTTTATTGAAATTACAGGCACACAAATCCAGAAAAGCCTCATGGGTTAGGTCTAGGTGCTGATTTTGGTAAGCTTCTTAATCAGCATGATCCCTCCTTGCCCGGGCTACAGGGAAACTGACCTTCAGAAACCCGGGTCCGGGATGAGCATGGCAATCCCCGAGGCTCTGTGGTGGCACGCGAGGGGCCCCTGCTCCATGAGGCTGTGACACAGGGCAGAAGACAAACCTCAACTCTTCAGAGTCCCAATTTCCCAAGACAACACTGAGCTGTGATATTTAGAGAGGGTTCTTTGGAAATGACTGATGTGAAATGTTATCTTTGGTTTCTGTACCCATCTGTTGCAGTTTTAGGAAGGTTGCTTTTCCACCTGGTCCAGAAGCTCAGGTTTGTTGCAGCCCTTGTGCAGAGAGGATCCTTGGAGATGGCAAAAGCCATGGACAGCTTGGAAATGCCAGCCTGGCTTTAGGATGGAGCATGGCTTTGCAGGGAGCCATCCTGCTGCACAGAGCTGCGTCACTCCTCTGCGCATCCAAGTCATTAACGGGCAAGGAAATTTAGGAGCTCATCATTCAAAACTGTTTTTTTCCACATAATGGCCTTGATTTCTCCAAGCTCATTTGAAACGTGTTTGGAGGTTGAATGAGAAATGAAGATGGATCAGAGTTAGCCTGAGGGAAGCTCCCATTTACGTGCATTTCTCCCTTTCCAAAAAAAGGTCTTCAGCGTATGCATGTGTAGCAGAAAGTGGTCTGGGCAAAGAACGCACCCTCAAAGCAAATGGAGTTCTGTCTTGGGGATGTGCCTTGTGTTTCGCATAAACGGAGCACAGTCCAATATGCTCTGCATGTTAGATTATGGCTTCGTGAGCACGTTCAAATGCGAGACTAGTATTAGTAGGCACTCGTGCTTCAATTTATGCTAAAAGCCAACAGATGGGGAAAGTAAATGCCAGGAAAGCAGGCCCTGATCAGGTGGCTTGAGCTATGCTCAGGCTGTGTTTAGACAATAGGCTGCATTGCATGTTTGGAGGCTGAGCTTGTGAAAATGAAACCCTGCTGGTGCTAACCCACAGAGGCTTTGCACACTGGGAAAATGGCCAAATTCCTCTGGAAAATGGTGAACCTCCAGCTGGGGGAATTAATGAAAATTCACTTTTGCCAAAGAGGAGAATTCCATTTTTTTTGCATGATAAAGATTGGCTCTTGCTGATGGAGATTCCCTCTCTCCTGCCACCCCATCTCATGCACGCAGAGGAGAAAACATGTGGCAGTCAAATACCCAAAGCTGCTACAGGAAGCACAAGTAATTTGTTCCCCCTGTTTTCTAGGGCTAGGGCAAGAAGTCAGGGCTTTGGGCTGCAGTAGGAGTGGGTAGATTTCACACCCAGGAACCCTTCCTAGATGTAAGGAGTGACCAGGAATGAGATTGCCCAGGGCATCTGCAGCACTGGAGAGTTTGGGAACAGCATGATGTGTTTGCAGACATGCAGGCTTATACAATCTGTCTCAAGGTGAGGGAAAGGACTAGGACATCTCTTCTAGCTTGATTTCTGACAACTGCTCTTCAAGCTAGCTATTGGGCAAGCTGGACTCAATTGCTGGAGGAGATAGCTGGCTGCACCACTCTCCTGCTCCCAGCACCAGTGTTGTCCTGGAGTTTTCTTGCTTTCTGGAAAGCTTGACAGTAGAATCTGGCTTTGCTGGGATGCTTCCCTACTCTTTCTCTCCATGTAGAATGAGACTAGGCTTTTGCTCTTTGTACCAGCTGTGTAAGTGACCTTCCCAAAATACTCTGCTCCATCCTATCCCCTTGCCCAGGCTGACTTCAAGGAGACCAAATTCACTAGGATTATGTGCATGAGGCAAGATCTGTGGAAGGCAACATCTCCTCAGCCCTCCATGGGTCTAGACTTTGAGAGAGTTTTGACCTGAATAACTTTCCCAGACCAGTTTTATCAAGCTTTCTTTGCTGATTTCTAGCACCTGGTTTCTGAGGTGGGTGTACCTACCTCTGAGGTGAGTGAACCTCCATTAGCTTAGTTCCTCTCCTTCCCTGGCACAGACTTCAGGATCTCTGCTGGTAGCACAGGCGAGATAACCAAGCACTTCAGATGAACACCAATCCAGGCAGCATTTTGGTTTTTAAAGTGCAGTAAAGAGTATTTCAATTGGCTGGCTCTTCTAGCAGAGCTGTCTTCCCATTTCTGAGCAGAAACCTGATCCAAGTGCTCTTGTAAAGCCTTGTGCTATTTTCTTCAATAGCTCAGTGGTTAAGTTCCTTGACAGCATCTCTTAGCCAAACTGCCTGATAATCACAACTGGAGTAGGTGAGAAGGCCAGTTTATCTTCAAATGTAATAATTATATGTGGAAGAAAAATAACTCAGTGTGTTGCTGAGCTGTATCTTGCTGCCCTGCCTACGGAGAATGGGTAGCAGAATGACCAGGAAGATGGAGTGCTGCTCTACTGGGGAGGAGGGCTGGTTTTCCTCTTGAAATCCAGCCTTTGACCTTGCCACGGGATTTTAGCTTATGATAGGGAAAAGGGTGGAAATTCAGGATCTTTTGTGATTTCTAATGTGAAGGGGAACAAAATGATCTGGGATCATTGATCACATATGTATCTTGGAGGACCTACAATGGGTTGTGCTTAGGAAAACCTGCCTAACTTTAAAAGAAAAACATTATCTGGGCCTGAACTTTTAACCTCCTTGAACAATATTGCTGCACTACCTGAAAAATAACCTGCAGGAGGATTTGAGAGGAGGGAAAGGCACATCACAAGGCCAGATGTAGATTAATTCATTGCTTCTAGCGTAGGTATGTAGACATCATCCACTCCTTGCATGGTTCCAGTAGGTGAGTTTGCTTAGCTATATGGGCTTTGCTCACTGCAATGTAACTTTGTCTGCTCATCTTTAAAAGCTAAAGACTGGAGGCTTCTGGCAAGTGGTAGAAAGGATTTTTTGGAGCCTAGTGCCATTGACAAGGAGAGGAATAAAGGGTGGGTGCAACACTCTTGGGGATGTCAGCCTGGCCAGATAGGGTCTCCTCTTGTCTCCCTCCTCATGGAATGACCTTCCCTGCTGTTGGCTGGGTGGCCTGCATGGATGTACAGCACCTTGCCCTGGGGCTCCCTTGCAGGTCCCTGGCCACTGAGGGCTTTGCTGTGGTCACAGCTTGAGCCCAGCCACAGCCTTGGCTTCTGATGCCAACTCCCTGGAGCCCAGCACCCCACTTACAGCTGTAGCACTGCCCTTGGGAGCAGCCTTGCTGCATTTAACAAATATGGGCTGTAGGGAGAAATGAGAACATCTCCAGAGAGATTTGCATCATGCTTATGACTTGAATGTTTGCTTGATGAAGAGTGAATTGATGCAGTCCCTTGTGTCCCCTCGCAGCTCTTGGGAACCACTTGTGAAATGAATGGCAATTGTTCTCTGCTCAATTAGTCATATATAAGTGAATGCCTCATGGTGGCCACCCCCAGAATAGTGTGTAATTGATGCATTTCACCAATGATTACACCAGAAGGATCTCACTTTCTTTGCATGGCAAAGGATAGGGAAAAGATACAATGATGGCCGAGTTGTCCTCCACCTCTTGAGAGGAAGCGTGCAGTTGCTGTGTGGGGTGCTAGTGAGCCGAGTGTGGTGCTCTCAAAACATATTGAGCTTATTAGAAGTGCATGTTGACTCTGGGACTTCAGTCTGACTGCGTGGCAAAACAGTTAGGCCAACAAATATGTGATAATGTTTTTTATAAATGTGATAATTAGATAAAAGAAGGGGGAGTTCGAGTTTAGACTCGAAGACACTAATTAAATTCACATTGACAAATCAACATATTGGTCTCATATGGATTAAAGCAGCCCTGAAATGCTTCTTTTGTTTAGATTACACTAATTAAATTCACACATTTTGCCAATCCACAACAGTTACCTTGAAACGCAGAAGGCTGAAGCTAAAGCTTCAAAATGCACGTCGGTGAACGTGCCGAAGTCAGAGCATTTCTGCAGAGCAAATAGCTGGGAATTTGAAGAAATTTTGGGGCTAATGTTTGTGAAATCTTTATACTCTCACAACCAAATGCTGTCAGAATGATGCATGCTTTTACTTAAATGCTGAGTGCTTAACTGCAGTTTTAAATTATGCTCAGTGATGAGGTAATAAAGTATTTCAGTAAATATGTCTCGGAGGAGGCCTTGGGAAGGAAAAAAACACGTCTATTCCCAGTAGCCAGTCTGTTCAGGTCAGTATTTAAAAACCATAGGTCACACGTCAGAGAATTATGGCCTGCTGCTGGCAACATTTTTGGAAGTTAGGACTTCATAAATATATCAAGTACTTGATGCAGGGCTGCCCCACAGCAGCCATCACAGAGAAAAAGCCAGGGGACAGGAGTTTTAGAGAATGAAGCTAATGTTTGTGTTCGGCAATGAGTTTCTGTCTTAAATAACTGAGCTCATTGACGTGTGTGTTGCCCAGAAATGGGAGATGTGGTGTCAAACTTGAGCTGCTGGTAACCCTGTCCCTGCAGGGCAGGTAGGTGCCTTGGGAAGATGGTTTTAGAGTTGCAACCTGATTTTCCAGCCTCCTTGGCTGGAGAGGACCCCAGTGGCTCTGCAGAGCTGTGTTTTGCACTGTACTGTCCGGACAAAGCCTGTCTTCCATCTTTAAGGACAAAAATGCCAGCGCAAGCATTACTGCCTCATCTCCAAAGCCTTGGGTTCAAGGCCACTGCCATAATCCTGAGATGTCACCATCTAGTCATTAGTGAATATTCTGTTTACTGACAGAAAATACAATTTAAGCACTTAGCAGTTAAGCTTCTTAAGATTCATAGCTGATGAGGGAGCAATTAGGACAGGATTTTAATGAATACACAAAACCAAGAGGTTCCCAATGGGGAAAAGGAGAGGTTTGAGCTCAGTGTAGAAAAGTGTTCAGACCAGAGCAGTAAAATGCACTTAAACAGGATCTTTTTGCTTTGGAGTTAATGACACTGATCTTTGCCATGTTATCTGTTTAAAATCTGGCTGTCAGGCAGCTGGCCCAGTATCCGTCTGAGTTTGGGGGGTTCCTACTGCAACTGGTGCTTCACTATCGCCATAGTTTGCTGGATTTCCTTGGTTAGAGGAACAATTTTTGTCCATGTTCCTCCCAGAAGGTTTTATAATTACAGGGTTTGATCACTAGTACAGAGGGATATTTGGGGCTTTATGTGGATACAGGCTGCACTTTAAATGTGAGTGTTTCCAGCTGCAGGTGGAAGATGAGTTCATGTGGGACAGCGGGAAAGCAAAGGGGAAGGGCTCTGCAAGGAGCAGGGAGGGCTGAGAGGAGTGGCAGCAGTTTTCACTAGTGGTTTTTCATCTTTACAGTGGAATTTTTGTTGTTTTGTTTGTTGTTGTGGTTTTTTTTTTTTAACCAAAGCACTGAGATGCTGGTGGATGGTGAGAGCTATAAAAATGTGAATCCCATTCACTCCTGGTTGCTGTCAGCTGGGTGAAGGTGAATTGCAGTTCCCAGGCTCAGAGCTCCAGGGCATCATGGTGAAAAAAATCAGCACCTTTTGGGCTTTAGTCTCTCTGCTGTAACCAGCCATGGAGGTAACTGAGCAAGGGCTCATGCCCAGATGGCACTGTGCCCCTGCAGCCCTCCCAGCCCCAGTGTGGCTTGTATCTGCAGGACTACCCATGGGAGGGAAATGGGATGGTGTGGTGGCATTCCATGTAGTGGCCTTGAAGGCCTACTAGAGTCCAACACATAGCAGCTACATATCTTTGTCATCTTCAGATTCCTTTACAGATGTTAATTAATCCTTCCTACTTTGAGCTGCTTGTCAGTGACTTGCACTTGATCATCACCAGCTGTGGTTGAGTTGTTGGAGGAAGAGTTGTGGCTGAGGAGTTGTTGGTTGTGGTAAGGTGGTGGGTAAGGTAGCAGCCAGCAGTGGTGAAGTCAGATTGCCAGGAATTGTCTGATAGCAGTCATTGCTTTGGGGGAAAATATTGGTTTATTGCAATACAGGGTTTCTGTCATCCATCTTTGCCCAAGGTGGGATTTCTCCTTGCAGGTTGCTCCTTTCCTGCAATTAGGATGCTTGCGCTCGCAGAGATGCAGAAGCTCCAGCTTGCAGGTTGCCCAGCAAGGAGGTGGCACGAGGTCTCTGAGATGGACCCAGCCAGGGACAGCCCCTGCATATGGCTCTTACTTCTCTGGGGTGTGTGAAAGCTTCTGTTTCAGCACTGAAAACTCCTTCAAGCCTCTGGCTTTGTCTCTGCACGACAGGGGTTGCTGCTGCTGAAGCTGCAGTTCTTGCTTAGCTCTGCTGGTGACAGTGTCGTCTGAGTAAAAACCCACCGTGACTCTGGAGGGTGGGAAATGCAGCCAGCTGCTGACCCAGTTCTGCTGGGATGTGGGGATCCAGCTGCTGGCTGCGTCCCTGGGATATGGGTGGTTGTGGACAGATGGATGGCAAGGGCGGGTGCCTGGGCTGTGGGAGTCAGAGAGGAGGTTGAGTTGGGGTGGGAGGAAGAAGGCAAGGAGGAGAGATAAAGTGTAGGAGGCTCAGCAAAGTTTTAGCTAACTGTGCAGATGCTAGATTTGCTCAAGCTAGCCAACGTTCAGCCTAGCAGTGCTGCGACTGGTTTAAAAATGCCCATTGCCCTGAAGGATGACCATGTCCTCAGACCACATCCAGTGAGGTCCCCTGGGAGCTGAGCTGGCTCAGACCTCTTACTGCAGGGATTTTGTGGAGCTGCACAGAGCAACCACCCCGAGATGGTCATATGGTCATGTGGAAATTGGAGGTGGCAGCTGGCCAAGGCAGCTGCAGACCTGGAGCCATCCAAACTCTGGACAGCACGAATGCATTATTGGTTTTTCTGTTGGATCACAGCAGGTACAGAGCCCTGTATATAACAAGGTATTTGCATGTGTCTGCACCTTTCCCATGACTTGCCAGGCCCACATACCTCAGCTGTGTAATTACATCTTACAGAGGACCTATGAGTTGCTATGTCCCCAGCCTGGGGCCAGTCTATACAAGACACTCTGCTACTGGAGAAACGAGCTGTGCTTTTAGGCCAGTGGGGACCAGTGTCCTTGAGAGGAGGAAATACTCAGCTGTGTATAAGGTGCATCAGAAAATGGCACAATACCTGAAGCCAAGTGGGAGCTTGGATGGGAAGAGGTTAGTTGAGGAACTACACAGTTGTATGTTGCCAGTCTCCCTTCATGTGAGCGTAATGAGTGTGTAATTCAGGTAATGAGCAGAAACCAAAGGGCCACTCACCTACTGGTGGGCTGCAAGAGCAGAGGAGTCCTTGGAACTCGGTCTGACCCTGGTGGAATTCAGATCATTTATGTCACCTGGTGTTTCCAGTCTCCTGGAAAATTTACTCTTCGTTATAACCTGCCCAAGCCAATGGCAAGTGCCCCCCCCGCTGATCACCCCCTCATTTTAAAAATAAGGAGCACCCACTGTTTGACTGCTGCACCTCCAACCTCAGCTGCTCTTGGTGAACAGCTCGCACCCTGCAGGCACCCAGCAACTGTAGGTGCCAGAGATGTCACTTATTGCACAAGTTGTTGCTGGTGGAATGAGGCTGGCCATGCTTGCATACGAAACTCATTTTTCCTGGGGCTTTTTAAGCTGCAATATGGCTCTAAAGATAAGTTTTCCCATCCTAAAGGAGCCTGGCAGGTGTCTCATGTCTTTTGGGGGGCGTAGCAACTCTTTTTTGGCTTTTTGCAGGCTTTCAATCCCAAAGCTGTCCTTTCTTTTTAGAGCAAGCGTTCTCTGGAGGGGAAAAAAAAAAAAGAGACCAACAGAATAATTTTGCTTAAGATTCAGATTCACAGCAGCAAGTAAGATATAATTGCACCCTTTGATCTTCAAAGATCTCATCCAGTGTCTGCTGAAGTCAGTGAAAGCCACTCTGTTTGACTTCAATGAACATTTATAATATACAACTCAGAAAAATCCTTCCATTTTATCTATACATGTCTGATGCCTGTCTGGTGAAAATAAACTTCAATGTGTAAGTTTGGGCATTTTAACATAATTTTGTGTGGCATGAAAGTGTTTCATATTTGAACATGAAAGGAATAAAATTTGTTTGCCCCAAAAACCACAACTGCTATTAAAGAAGTGTGTGGCACCAAGCCCAGATCACCTAATAGGAGTTTATGCAACACTGGTAGCTGCATCAGCATTGCCGAAACAAGTGCTCAGTTGCTAATGAGCTGCCAGCCAAGCAGCGATGCTGCCATCTGAAAATCTTTCTGGTCCGTGGCATCTGCCTGTGAAAGACATGTGTGATATATAAACCCAGAAAATTATCTTCATTGTGTGGAATTAACCTGATGAATAGTTGTGTTTTAGCCTACCGTAAAACTAGAACTATTTCTATGTAAATGCATCAAATAATTCTCTGAGATTCGCCTCTATGTGGGGGTTGGTGTTTTCTATCCTCATCTCCATCCCTCTATACATCCTCAGCAGCACATGTTACGGGCTATCCGGAGGGGGAGGTTTTAGCAGCATGAGGAATTTGTAATAGAAATCAAATATTAGTACAAGCAAGATGATATCTTGCCCAAATGAGACTTGATTACATTATTAATCTCGATAGTTATACATGATTTTGTGTGCGTGTGAGCTGAATATTGGATTAAAAAGCCAGGAGATGAGTCATAGAGATGACTTGGTTTCTTGGGAAATCCAGGGGAAAAAAGGTGGATTTACCACTGAGCAGAATTTCCATGGGCTCTGGGATAAGTTTTCAGGATTTTGTCCTGCTTGGATGCTGACAGAAGCCTCTCCCTGCAGAAATCTTGGACCAGAGCTACCCATCGTACAGGCCACACACAGTGAGGCAGCTGAGCGCCTGCTCGAGCACCCCGGCCACGGAGGTGAACCCAGCCCTCTGTCACAGCTGAGCACATGCTCCTCCTTTTGATGAACAGGAATGGTTTTAATGACACACTAATGATTACCAGCATCGTGGCCTCAGTACATTTCCTTCAAATATGTCATCACCTAATGGGATGTACACTTTTGTGCACAGCCATCATGGGGTACTTCATCTCCTCTTCTTTACAGTCTAGCTTCTTTCTCATCCTCTTTTTCTCCACCATTATTGCTTTGTACACCCCTCTCTAGTTCATAGTGGCTTTGGCCAGTGGAGCACAAGCCCGTGGACCTGCTCCTGGGTGTTGCGGGAACATGCTCTCACCAGCATTGGACTCTGCAAGCTCAGCCAGAGTCTTGCCAGCAGTGAAACCTGGAGCATATCCAGCAGCCAAGAGGGCTGCAAATATATATGGATTAAGGATCTGGCAAACTAGATCCCAGATGTTTCAAAGACCAAGTATCTCACACTTAGAATACTTAACATCTAATACCTTTAAAAAAAAAAATTTTTTTTTATATGGACCAGTTGTAACAGGGGGGAAGTCTCAGTGTTTGGTCCTTGTATTTCCTTTTCGGTAGGATTGCTCTAGTTCTCCCACCTGCTTTTTGAAGACTGCTTATAGGGTACATAGTTCAGCAAAGCAGAACATTGTAAGAAAAGATAACTTCTGTAAAAATCACTGCAACCTCACTTTGCAGGCTGATTTACTTTTTTTATTATTACAGCAGGATAGTTGGTACTCCTTGAGTCTGTTAGGAATCTGATGTGAATGGAGAAAAAGTCTCTAGAGAGTCTTTGAAAAGGTAAACACATGCCTGTGCTCAGTGCGTATGAATACAGTATGATAGAGCATAATCATAGAACGGTTTGGGTTGGAAGGGACCTTTAGAGGTCATCTAGTCCACCCCCCCTACAGTGAGCAGGGACATCATAAACTATAGCAGGTTGCTCAGAGCCCCATCCACTCTGACCTTGAATGTTTCCAGGGATGGAGCATCAACTGCCTCTCTGAGCAACCTGGGCCAGTGTTTCACCACCCTCAAATAATCTGCCCTTGGAATAGGAATTATCAATATTTCTAAAGAAACTGAGGTTTTGGACCATACAGAGGGAATAGTGGTTCTTAATCATTATCATCATCTTTAAATTTTGCTGTAGAGATGGTATGAACATAACCACTTCCCTCTATGGGATGTGATACAGCAAGGCTTCTGAGAGCTGAGCCCCAAGTTTTTCCACAGGGCCAAACTTTAAAAGGTGACCGCAGGCAATTGTTTTCATTTTGGTTTAAATCCCTGAGAGTTGTTCCATTATTCACCTGCTCCTTAAAATCCAAGCCTGTATCAGTGCAGACTACGGGGATGCTAGCCTCTGATAGCTCCCACGTTCTTCACAGGCGCTGGCCACGTGATTTCCTCATGGAAATGTGGGATGTAGAGAAGTTCAGAAGATAAAGAATGCTGGTGTGAAACCATGAGTGCAGGTGCTACAGGTAGTGGTGGGGTATGTTCAGATGAGTGAGATGGATTTGATGCTTACAGATGGTTTTGTGATTGGTGTTTTGGTCTTGCTGGTTTTGGAGTAATTATTCTGGATAAGAGATAGTTATTGCATGAGCTTGGGTCAGACCAAGGCTAGAGGAGAAAACAGAATGGAGCAGCAGGCGCAGAGGGGGAAAATGCTCTCCATGGCGTTGGGGATGAACGTGGCAGGGTGAGAAGCCTGTATGGATGGAGTACCTCACAAAGTTTAGGTGGCAGCACTGAGTGACTTCTGTAAAGCTTGCTGTTGCCACCGTACACATGAGGCTTTCTTATGTTAGGATAAACCTTAGAAGCCAGACACAGCCATGATGAGAGATGGACACTGTGATGGAGGCCATGCCCATTGGTGCCTCTGGTGTTGCACATTAGGATCAGTTCAAGGCACAGAAACCTAATTCATCATTGCAACCGAAGAGCATAAATGCCACCGTGTTCCCAGAAATGTTTCTGAGCTCCTGTCATTACAGATTACCTTCTATATAGCTGGGATCAACTGGACATAGCTCAATTTTAATGGTGCAACAGTGACAACCAGTGGCCAGCTGGGCTAATCCGGAATGAGTGCCATCCCTCCAAACCAGGGCTGAGCGTCCTGGGCCTCTTGCTTTTGGAAGGGGCTGTGGTCACGTTGGCACAGCTCTGCCCAAGAGGTGGGAGATACCCCACTGGAGAGGCTCCTAGAGAAGCAGGCTTTGATAGTTCATTCTAGATGGTCTCTATCCCATACTTTTAACAGGTGAAATGTCAATGTGGTGGTTTGGGGCTGAATTTCTGATACCAGGTACTTGACAGCTGTAACACAGAGGACAACGTTTGGTGTAAATGGCCGTAGAGGGCAGAGCATGTGCTCTGTGCTTCAGGAAGAACGGCTCAGGTTAAGCCTCTGATACTGCCAATTTACACTTGGAGATGTGTTCACCTCCAAAGCCTTTATTTCCTTGTCACATCCTTGTGCACTGCAAATAGATGTGACCTCATGGTATAAGGTTGAACATCTCAGGTAAGACCTCACTTTGTATATCTGGGAGGGAGAGAAGTAGCAAATGCGTGTTCCCTAAAGGCCTATTTGTAACCCAGCAGCTCCATCAGCTCCCATGCGGGCTGGATGCTGTAGATTTACAGGGTGTGTTGGTCCAGGTGACCTCTCCCAGGGCATCTGCCTATCAGGGATGCATGGGTCCTCATGTCTAAGTGGTGTCTGTGCTGGTAGGTGTATTCAGACCTTGACCAAAATGAGACCAATTCTGTTGGCAGAACTTGTTTGGAGGCTGTCATGGCATGTTGTCTCTGTAAGCCTCCTTTTTGCTGGACCCCCCAGGTTCCATGAACACTGAGTCATCCCAAGTGATGTACCCACCAGAATCTTTACACTAGGACAGCTCAAAACCTCTATCTCCAAAAGCTCTGTTTTGACTTTGAACTTGAATAGTATCAACCCCTTTTCTGCTGGTGCAAACAAGATGGTCTTGAGCAGGGGCAATGCAGCTGGCCCGCACTATGGCTTGGAGCAGCTTCTCTGCAGCATCAATTTACTTTCTGTTTGCTCATTTTGTTTTTCCCTCTCCTCAACCACAAAGAAGTCAGTTAGACCCCGAAGTCTGTATCTTGCTCTTTGTGTGTGGAGGACCCTGCCATTAGCCAAACGCTTTTATCCTGGGAAAAACAGAAATCCCACCACCTGCCTCCACCTGGGTGCTGCTGCATCCCGCTGGCAGCATCCCCGAGGACCCCGCACCGTGTCTAGCCCATCATCTTACTGCAGCCTTTCACCTCCTGAGAGAAGTTCAGGGCTGTGTGGAAGCTGGCGGGGCTTGAGGTCCTCCCGCTCCACGCTTGCCATCTGTTTTGGGCAGGCCTTGGTCCCTTTCCCAGGGAGGTGGCAGCATCCCTCCCCGGGGCCACTGCAGGGCGGGCGCATGGGGGAGGGCAGCCTTTGCTTTTCCCCCCACATGTTTGGCAGTTCAAAGGCTGCTGATCTCCTCATTGCTGCTCACAAATCAGTAGATGACACAGATGTGCATATCTGGTTATATGGTAAAGGAAACCACAGTTCTGTAAGCAAGGGTTTGAACAGCTCGAGGTATCTAGCTGAGTCACGGGACCTCCAGTAAGTTGCCATTTGCAAGATCTGCATCGATTTTTGAGAATTTGGGACCAAGGTAAGCCCCTTGTGAGCTGGCACATGCTGCCCAAGGGTATTGACCCCTCTTGTGTGGTGGCTGGTGCTGGACGAAGCCACCCCACAGGCATCTGTTATGCCCCTGAGACATCAAGAATCACTCTGGGCCCTTGGCGGGTAAACTTTGATGAAATCCAAAAAGCTCTGGGGAAAACTCTTTGGTCTTTCTTGGCTCAAAACAAATGTATTCTGCGTCGGTTTGGGGTTTCTTGGGTGAGTTGCAGCTCCCAGTGAAGCGGTGCTGATTTTCAGCTGTAGCACTGGTCAACTTAACTAAACCTAACTTGTTTGATGGAAGTTTGTAGTTCACAAGATCTTAAATTCTTGCCCCATCAGCCATTTTGACCTCTGGGGCCATCCAAAACTATTCTGTTGTGTGTTTTTTTATTTACTTTTTTTTTTTTTTTTAATTTAATAATCGATTTAAAAGTTTAAGATTTTGAAATATAAGAGCACCCAGGCATGAAGCTGAGCTGCTCCTCGGCAGGGAGAGGCAAGGCAGAGCCTGGCCGGCATCGCGCTGCGGGGCCGGAGCGTCGCGATGGAGCCGATGACCCGGCAGCATGTCGTGGTCCTCTCCTCCGGGCTGCCCTGGGTTAGGACCCGCTCTCCTCCTGCGCCTTGTTCCCTTGACCAGATTGGGCTAAAAGTAAAAAGTAAAACAGGAGGTGAAACCCTTTACTTCTGTTTGTTAATCTTTCTTCTTCCATCTTTCTTTCTCCTTTCTCCCCCCCCCTCCCTTCTTTCTTTCTTTTCTTTCTTTTTTTTTCTTTCTTTTTTTTTTTTTTTATTAGCAGGGCTCCTTTTTTCTCTCTCTTTTGCCTCAATAGAAAGAAAAAAAGTTTTGTCAGCACTCCTGTTTCTTTTGTTGTTTTCTTTTTCTCAGAAGTCTTTTCTGCTTTTATCCTAATCCCAGGCATGCATGAGGGAACAGTTGTGCTCTGTTGTTTGTCTGTTCTGCTAGTTTTGAACCAGTAGGACTCCCGCTTTGTTCTCTTTATTTTCTGAACACAGAAAGGTAAAAGAGTAGGAATAGCGATTGAAACTCTTAAGAAGAGAAACCTTCGATATTTATTTAGATTTAATTCATTTTTTGCCATGTTGGTAATAATTAAGGGATGATGACAAATAAATAAAAAAAAGGGGGGGGGGGGGGAGGGAAAAGGAAAGAAACCTCTTTTCACCCCTCTGAGATCAGAGTTTTTCTACCCAGAACATTTTTAACTTGCACCCCTTGAGACACTGCCTTTTTAACCACGTTGTCCAATATATTCACTCTCTGGAACCAGAAAACAATTTAACATATGCCAGGGTGTTGTTTTTTTCCCTGCGCACAGAATTGTTCCTTTGTAGGGATGATTTTATGATTGAAGCGCACGTTTGAAAAGCAGCATTAGGCTGTTTTACCTGATGCGATGTCAGCCTGATTTTCAAGTCAGATCTGGGTTTTAAGCCTTATATTTATGGCTTTAAATCCACTCTGATTCGTCACAGCTTTTTGGGGTGCATGTTGCAGAACTGTTGGTAAAGCTTGTGCAAGTTTAATGATTTTTTTTTTTTAAGTATTTCTTTAATAGTTGGGCACACTGGTTGATAAATTGCCTGAAACGTTTTAACAAATTAAACTAAAACTAAGCATGGATCCATCTGTTTCTGTTCCATCCCTGCAAAACAAACCTTTTATGATTTTGGTATCCAACATGTGCTTGTTCTCTGTTGCCATGGAGATGCTGTAGGCCCGAATTTTTTTTTTTCACAGGCTCTTACGATGAAGTTTTTTTTGAAAACTGTTTTGATTAATTTTTCCTCCACTTCAACTTCTCTCTCACTTAAACTGTTTTCCCCTTTTGTTTCCCACTTGATTTATGGCAGGTCGCTGTCATTTAAATAGATGCGCGTTTTGAAATTCCTTCTTTCTGTTCGAATGCAAAGAAAAAAAAAAAAGAAAAAAAAATAACCCATGCAAGTCATGCTCAAAGACTTGGTTATTGTTGCTTGTTGGATTTCTGCTCTCTGTGGTTGTCGGGCCTAATTCAAAGTAATTCAGGCTACTCAGTGGGGGCAGTGCATAGCTCCACAGGAAATTATGATAGCAAAAGTCTTCCTGTAGAGCTCTACACTTGGCACTACAAAGTGCCTCGGGCTGCAGTTACCTGAATAGGGTTGAATTAGACCAGACAACCGCATCATCCCACTTCTTAATCTATTAGAGCGATATACAAGTGGCAATTGTTGATTGCAAAAATGGGATTAAGAGGCTCTTCAAGTGAATTGATTTTCTTGTGAGAACAAAAAGAGGAAAGAGAAGGCTCGTTTGAATCACACAGCCAGAAAGTTTCGTGAATGGGTTCCACTCCAAATGTTAGAATTAAAGCAACCAATGTTTCCCCATGGAGCACGCAGGTGAGAGGAATAAACTGCTGAAAAATAGAAAATGATGTCTAAAACTTAGTTTGCAGTGCTCTCGCTGAATCGTAGCTCTCCCCCGCCACCCCCTCCCTCCTTCCCTGCTCCCAGCAGCAACAACAAATCCTTGTTTTGGCTGAAGACTTTGTTGCTCTTCATCAGCCTCTGCTTATTATTCTTCAATCTTTACTTCTTCCAACATGTTTTGTTTATTTATTTTGCATTAACTCAGGGAAGAAAAGGGGGAAAAGGCTGCCTCTACTCCTCCTGGCTTTCCGCAAACCTTTCCACTTATTCCTTCCCCCACCAAGATCAAAGTAGTGCCTTGTCTTTCCCAAGGGACCTCCAAAATGTGGTGCCCGCATCACTCCCAGGGCATCTCCTCAGGGGGTTTCACCTAGTTCTGCCGGCGCTTGCTTTTCCCCTCAGGGCTACCCTTTTCCATGCAACCACAAGTTTTGTGTCATAAATCTCCTGTTAACCTCAGTGTATCAACCATGAGGAAGAGCAGAGCCTGGTGTTCGAGCCTTTCTGGGGTGGGTCCTGCTATTTCTTTTGGGATGGCTCCTGGGAATGCTGGAAATCATTGTGCCTCAGCTGAAAGACAAGGTGCTGAGTGTACATGTGGGTACTGCACATGTACCGCACACTTCCCACTGCACAGGGAAGGTGGTGGTGAAAGCACGTCCTACGCTGGGTGTACCGGAGGACAGTGCTCGGGCAGGGCTGGCTGTCAGCGGTGTGGAGAATAGAAATGACGCCCAGCAAGGAAAAGGAGCTGCTAGAGCAGATGGAGGGAGCCTGGTGCTAGCTCTGGTGTTGAGACTGGCTGCGAGGAGATAGTAGAGAAGGTTGCCTTTTGAGCACAGGGATCAGAAACCTCCCCTCCCACCATAAAAACTAGAGAGGTCACCCTGGGAGCTGGTGCCAGGGCAGGGATGCAGGGAATGAGACGCTTTCAAGTGGTTTCGAAGATTTTAGGGATGGGAACAAGTGGCTGAACTAGACCTTACTCCACGGCCTGGAGAAGATATGTCCATCCTTGTCATATCATTACCAGTGTGGCTGCTCAGGGCTTGTCGTGGGGTTTGTTTGCCCTTCTTCAAATTTGTCATTGCAGGCTTGTTTTCTCACCTGGCCCCTGCTCAGTAAGTGGCTTGTTGAGAAGTGTCTTGGAGCAGAAAGGGCTGATGAAGTCATTGCAGTGAACTAGGGGGGCACAGTCACCAGCGAGACTCTCACTTCACCATTTTAGGAAGAAGTAGAAGCAAATTTAGAGCAAAAACACCATCTCAATGTTTTACTTGACAATTCTTTATTTCAGAAGATATATTCTTGCAAAACCTTTCCTTTTGGTGGTGGTAGGAGAGGGCTGGGTTTCTATGGCACCAGAGACCCTTCTTACAGCCAAGGCACGCCATGTGCATGTTTGCAAGTGCTGTGAATTCAAATGAAACAATAAGACAAAATGTGCTTCTCATCAAAGGTTGCATTCATACTTCCCTGAAGCCTTCACCATGAGCTTAAGTCTCTTCCTAGCATGTTCCAGCCCTTCCCACCTCTTGCTCGCCTTTAATGGTTTTACCGGGTGTGATTTCCAAAGACCCAGTTACACAGCTTTTCTCTTTTCATCTATTCTCCCCCATAGAAGGATTTTTCCCAAAATGTCAGACATGGGATGCCAGGAGCACCCACCAGGTGCCAGCAGCCATGGGCAGCAAGCAGGCACGAATTCCCCCTTTGCAACAGCATTGCTTTCTCTAACTGTGACCCATTAATTGCTCTGTATTTAATTACCCAAGATTGCATCAGGTCCGCACAGAGTATTTGCGTGCACGCAATCAATTATGTCATAATAAATGAATTTCCTTTTCAGGATTCCCTGCAGCCGATGGCCAGGCTTCTGTTCCTCCTTGACTGTTCTGACTTTGAACAGGTTTATTCAGCTGTTGTCTGCTAAGCCCTACAGAAAAGAACAATAGCTTCTGATCTGCCTTTTATGGGTTATTGGGAACTGGTGGTCCGCACTACAGCTTTGGTCAGTGATTAACCAGAGTGAAAACAAACTACACAAGGCTAAGTTGATGTTGGAGGAGGAATGAACCCACTTCATTAAGGCTTTAAGAGGAAACCTTTTCTTCTTCAATGCTTGTTCACAACTTTTCAGGTCTCTATTTAATCACGTAATTCTCTCTAAGTAGGAAGAGAAGCTTGCCTCACAGCGAGAGGTCTTTTGCCACATGACAACTTAAAAAGATAAATTATATATAAATATCTTCATGGTTTTGTGGAGAGGAAACCAAATTCAGTTTTACTGCGGGCAGCTAATTTACTGGTTTCTTAGGTGTCTTGGGCTTCCAAACGTCCCGTTGCAGGAGGGGAAATCTTGGCTGCTATTGCCTTTACTTTTGGCGTGTGTAGGGTGAGCAAATAATATCTGGCTAGTGCCAGATGTGGGCGGCCGATGGGGGCTGAGGGCAGATGAAGAGGCAGCAATAATAGCAACCCTCCTTTACAATGCCCCTGAGCCTAAATGGACGTGCTCCTTAGGACGGGGTTTTTATTCTATCGCCCAGAGAAATTGCGCTGCCCTGTGTCCCGGGGATCTCTGTGCTGTTGGCACCATAGGGAGCTAAAACAAAAGGCAGGAGATTTGGGGTGGATGAATTTGGTGCCGGTGAACATGGTGAGTGTCTCCGGCCTGTGAGGTCCAGCCCTCGTGCTGGGCTGGATCACACACAAGGCGCATCCCATCAGGGCGGCCCGCATGCTTTTGTTTAGCGTAATTTATTATTTTGATTTTATTTTTTTGGCCATGGCAGTTAATTATGGTTTGGGGAGCATATGACTTCAACCCAAAGCACAGCAGTAATAAATCAACCTGCTGGCTCCCCTGGGGGCATCTGGCAGCAGCAAAGCCCGTTGTTCCAAGGGTGCAGGCAGCAGCCCCTCCTGGTTCTCAGCACGTGGACAGGGAGGGATATAACGGGATAACATTTGGAGTCAGAGGCATAATGCGGATACCCTGGGAAATGCTGGGGAGCTGCTGGCTGGGCACCTTCACCATCTCTACTGAGCCTCAGGTGGACAACAGAGGTTTTCATCAGGCAGATGCCTAAAACACAAAGGGGTGTTTGTGGGATGGGCGTGGCTGGTCCAGGTTCCTGTTTACATGCTGGGATAAACAAGGCTTGGCTTTTGGGCCAGGATGGAGTGAGTTGTTGCTGGGTGGATGCAGGTCACCTGATGTTCTCATTTTTACCTCTGAGGGCTCTAGTGCAGACATGTAGGAGATCCCACTGAGCAGAGGTAACTGGACCACTGGTCACCTTCTGCTGGCAAGGCTGTCTCCTGACCCACCCAGGTACAGCTTTCACTGCAATTCACTCAACACCCTGAAACTCCCTGCTCGACACTCCAAATTAAGCTTGAAGCCTGGATTTGAGTGGTCAAAATCCCCAGCTGTGGTTGTAGGGAGACCAAGGGATGCTTCCCAAGGGTGGTTTCCCAAAGGCAGGGCATACACAGCACGGGGTGAGTCCCTGCAGCTTTTGCAGGGCTGCTCCCCTCTCCTGCCAACCCTAGGCTGTAGTCCTCCTCCTAAACACCCTTCCCAGGTACCAGGAGTGGATGCAGCATTCCTTTCTCTACCTGCCCTGAGTGAGGTACATCTTTCCTCTGCACTCATCTGTTAAACTTTGTGGGGAAAGCACAGACCTTGATGAAAGGACATTTGAGGAGGAGCAATTTCTAGTTCCAGTGAGGCAGGAGGGGAACAAGAAAGAAAGTCTTGCCTGGGACACCCTCCACACTGCAGAAGCCATGGGTAAGGCTCGGCTTTTCTCTTGGTGCAGCGTTGCACCAAGAGGGAATGGGACGGACCCACCCGAGGTAGGAACAGAAAACCCACCTCTTGGGGAATGGTGGCTGCAGCTAAACAGATTGGGAAATAGGGGGCAAAGAGGGTAAAATATCTGTAGAGGGGATCTCCCATTTCTCATAAAGGCAAGAAAAGTAACACATGATAGTTTCCTCCTTAAATTAAACAGTGATGCATTGCAAAGCATGATTTTGCATAAAGCTATAATTCTGTTTTCTCCAGGTGTTTTGGAAATTGATTAATTTGGGGTACAAAAATGTTTAAATACTTCATTAGCTGAATTCTTTGAACTCAAATTGAGGATCTTGTTGAAATAATTTAATGAAGTGCTTTGGTAGGAGCGGAGGGCAGAGGGGGAAGAAGGCTGGGATGCTGGGATGGGAGAAGCATGGGTTTGCAGCAGGCCCAGTGCAGGATTTGGTTATTAAATGACAGCACTAAGCTGTCTCAATTAATAATTTAAATGTATGTTTAAATAATGCATCAAAGGAAATTGCTTAAATTGCAAACTTGAGATTTTTGGGATAAGTTCATGTTCAGACTCAGGCTTCAAATGTGGGAGGAATTCAGATATCTAATGCACCGACATGAAACAGGGATTTCAAAAGCTTTAGCTTTTGTGTTAAAATGATGAAAAGAGAGGTGGGAAAAGAGACTGCTGAGCTCCTCAGAGTGTTTGTGAACAAAATAGCACCTTTTTGGGGAAACAAAGGCAGCCCTTCAGAGTCTATCAAACAGTTTATACCCTGACTGCTGCAAAAATTGGGCAGCAAGAAGTATGAGAGATCCTTTAGATGAGTCCTCCGGAGGGAAGGCTAAGCTACAGACTGAACAGAGGAAACAAAAGGCAGGTGTGCCTTGAAAAAAAAGGATTATCAGACTAGTGTCCGTTTAGGAGTCTGCAGCTGAATAAGGAGAAGAAACTGAAGCAGAGTGAGACTTCCCATGATGTTTTGTATCTGGTGCAGAGCTCTCCTTGGAAACAGTGCAGGGTCTTATGGCATCAGGCCACTCTGTGCTACAAAGCTGGAGATGCTGGAAGATTTGTGCATCCTTCCCCCAGTGAGGTCTGGTTCTTTCCAGCAACCACAGCAGCTGGCACTGGTCAGTGTATGGCTGCAATTGCCTGTTCTTGGCTTTTGCCATCCTCTGCCTCCCTCCTGCTCAACCCCGTGTAAGATGTGCAGAAACTGGCTGCTCTAGCTCATCCTCTGCCTCCCACCTGCTGCATCCTTTCAGCCTGGAGAAACGTGACTTTGCACTTGGAAAGGTGGCATGTGCGGGGCAGCACAGCCAGACAGGGAGCATGGGGGAAGAGCCCTGTCCAATGCAGCATTGCTCCAGTGAGATGGCATCTATTTCTCTCACTTGCATCTAACTTGCCAGATGTTGCTACATCACCAGCCCAAACAATCCCAGTGCAGGGCCTCTCACAGGTAGAGAAGGGCCCATTTGTGCACAGGAACCCTTTTCAGCAGAAAGGCTAGAGACCAGGAGAAGCCACTGGCTGCTTAATTGCTGCCTGTGCTATGGTGCAGGGGAGTTATCCTGCTCCTAAGTAGAAAATCTGTCTGTCTGGGCTGAGTGACCGCTCATCAAAACCGTGTTGGTGCTCTCAAGCATGCAGCCCAGTAAGTGTGTATATCTCTTTTTGGAAACAGTGTGTGCTTTGAGGCCAAGGGAAACAGAGTTCCCATCCTGAGCATCGCTCCCGTGCCACTGTCCTGGGGAGGGGATGCTGCCAGTGGAGTTGTGATGGACTTGGCCAGCTCCTTGCTCAAAGTCCTGAGGTGGGAAAGATAAACTGCACTGTGGGAGGCCAGTGCTACTACCTTTCCAGACCTTGTATAGTAGAGAGGATTGTGTCATCCCATGGCAAACAAGATGGTTTCGAACTCCTTAACAAGATCTGTCCTAAGGGAAGTTAGCACTCAACCAAAATAGCAACAGACCCACATGCTCCTGGGCTTTGTCCTGGTGACCAACAGGCTATGTCCAGGGTTGGTTTGGGGATCAGAAACTGTGTAGTGCTGGATTGTTTTGTGCTTTTAGCCATTGCAACTATGCCAAGGCAGTGGCAAGGCTGCCTTGAGCAGGCATGGCCTTGCTTTGGCTGAAGAAGTAGTGAGGTTGGGCTTTCCCAGCATCTCATCCCAACACTGGGGATAGCACAGCCCAGTTTCACCTATCCTGCATGACTCTGGTTGAGCTCCTTCCCCTTTGGGTGCTTACATGGAGGTAAACCTCTTTCCTGCTGCCAAACACCAAATCTTCTCCCCTTGTCCCCCAGGGATGGGGCTGGGTGGCAGTGGCATGTCTTGACTGGTTGTCACCATTGTTTCACTCCCACAGCTGTAGGGTTTGGCCATGTTGATGTCTGTTTGGTTTGACTCCAAACATAAACCTCTCCCGGGATGAATAAAGAGGATTCCTTGGTGCAAAAGGCCGGCTTTCTCTTCACACATGAGAGGTTTGCTCCTTTATGCTTTGACGTCCTGCAAAGAAGCTGCCTCTGCATCAATGGCATCTAACACAGTGACACATGTAGGGCCCAAGGGCTCCGGGAGCACGTTTAAATAGGACCATTGAATCCGTCCTCCTGAGTGCATGTGACTGTCAGTGGCAGGAGCCCAGCAATCAATTGAGCTGTCAATGTGTGCTCATGGACCAAATTTTGGACTTTCTGCCCTGTGTGAAATGACTGGTCTTGGTGTATTGTGTCTGATCCAAGCCTTTGAACAGTATTCGGCTGCTCAGGGAGTGACCAGGGGGTTCAGAACCTGCCCAGTGTGTAATTACTGCACTGTGGCTTTCTCAAACCTGCTGAAGGGAAATAATTTAAACAGCAAATTGTTTCCCTCCATAGCTGAGCACTGCACAAAGGAAAAAGTCTCCGTTCAGGGTTATTATGAGACCTCAGGGCTTTGGAGATACTGTATCTAATGGAGAGAGAAGTAGGTAGTGTTTAACCAACAGAGGAAATAGTGTTTAACCATAAGCATGTCTCTTTAATTTCTGCCTACAGTCCTAATCATGAGCGGATCTGAGCATCAAAGGCAATTTTGCTGATGCCGACACCACAGGGACTTCATCCCTTTCACCAGAGGACAAGAAAGGCCCTGATTTCCAAGGATGCGTTTTCTGTCAAATTGCTGCTGCTGGTTCAGACTTCTCAAGCCAGAGATGGCCTCGGAGGCTGTGGTCTAGCACTGCAGAATGAGGGCTGTGACCAGGCACATCTCTCTTCAGCCTGCACCCACTGCTGAGCTTTCCAGCAGCTGCCCAGTGTCACCATCACATTTTCATATAGCAAGTATCTGAGCAGGCCTGGCTGGTCCAAAGGTACCTCTTTGAGATGGGAACATGAGTTAATGTATGATACAGTGAAGGTGCTGATGCTTTTTCTTGTGTGTACTGGTGTTTGCCCATATGTGAGGTGCATTTTTTTGGAGAACACAGGTGCAATGTTTAGAAAATCAGGCCCATGTGCTCGACCTGTGAAGTGATGCACAAGAAGAGGCAGGCTCTATGGGGGATGTGGTTAGGACTCAGATTTATTAAGGTCATCGAGTGTCTATAGATTTTGGCTGCTCTTTGTGGCTCCAGAACCTCACTTTTCACCTGGGAACAGCTAGACTGAGACTTCTGGAGGAGGAGGGTGTTTTGCAGCAAGCAGTTCTTCGTGTCTCTGCAGAAAGCATGTGCTCTGAGGATGGTGGAGCTGCCAGTTCTGCAGCATCATGACTCTCTCTGGGATGGAGAAGAAAGAGTGTATGGCAGCTTTGAACCGTGCTGAGTCAATGAGATAATACGCGATCTCTGTTTCCTTGTGAGTAGGAGAACTTTTTATTGAAAATTTGCCTTTGTAGAACTTCTTCAGCAGATATACACAGTGAGGCATGTTTGTGTAAGGGTTTGGATGATGCTTGTCTGAGAGATGACAGGTGATGTTGAACTTTCCCCACCTTTGTGGGGAGCCTTGAATCTTACTGGGATGCTGCTGACGTGAGGCCTGGAGGGTGATGCTAGGGTCCCTGACCATGGGGACAGCATGCCAGAGAGCCTCAGGAGTGACAAGCAGGGCAACCCTGGCAGTGTAACTTCTCCATGTGCAACCAGTTGCAACTCCCGCAGCAAAGCGCATGCTCCCACCACAGCTCCCTGCTCAGCAGACAATGGCCTTGGGCTGATCCTGCCTCCTTGCAAGGCCAAGGAGAGCTGGCCTGGGGGTGTCAGCAGATGTGCCAGATCCCCATCAAAAACCGCTGCCTGCGTGGGGTTTCATGGCTCCAATGGTGGGGACGCTGCGGGGAGACCCTGCCCAGAGCTGGATTAACTTCAAACCCAAAAAGGGGCCGGGGCGGGGGGAAAATCGCTCCTCTGGCCATGCAAGGCGAGTTTCTGGCTCTGGTGACTCAGGATTAGTGCTCCACAAAGGGAGGGTAGGAGCATTATAGTGAAATGTAGACTCTCCATAGGAGGCACCCATACATCCCGGCGGTGCGGGGAGGGAAAGGGGGGGAGAAAGGCATCTGTGGCCTGGCCAAGTTTGCAGAGGGAGCCAGATCGGTCTCGCTGCTGCCCAGACGCAGGTGTCAAACCTGAATAGAGCGGGTGGAAAGCGCGGCGTGGGTATCTGCAGGTAACATCCCTCCCCGCTGCATCCCGGGAACACCCAGCCCCAGTACCCCACAGCAGCAGTGAAAGGATTGCAAAGAGAGGATGTGTGGGAGGTGGGAAGAGAAAATGAATTTGCATGCGTGTTGGTGTATAGGGGTAAAGTCTACCGGGAACTGTAGTTAGCGAATGCACGGTCCAGTGTGAAACAAGAAACAAGGTTAATGCTGCATAGAAGCTGGCACCGCTTTTCCTGAGCCCATGTGCGACGTGTACGCGCAGAGTGACGTAGGCTGGTCCTGTGTCCTGTAGGCACGACGCCTTCAGGAACCCACCTGCACCCTCCATGGGGGCTAGAGAGGAGGACTGGGGAAGAGGTTGTCATGGGAGTGTGTTTTTCCTCTTCTTCTCAGTGTTTAATTTCATAATGAGAGTGCTTTTCTCAGAAAGCAAATGGGGACCTTCTCCTACTGGGTCAATTGCTGTTGCTCCTCTGCCGCCACTCCTTGCGGGTTAAGTTTCTGTCAGCATCTGCCATCAATAGGTGAAACCCAATGTTCCCTAAGGAGATGCTTGGTGCTGGCAGTTCCTTGCTCTGAGAGCTGGCACCTAAACAAAATCTCTGTCTTTCAGGAGGGTGCTAAGGTGGTGAGGGCTTTGTGGGGACAGGGATGTGTAGGGTGCACAGCTTTGCACCTGGGGTGGGAGGGAAGAGCCTGGGAGTGCTGGTGAAGCCTCCTTGAGTGCCTCTCCACACTGTCTGCTTCCTTCCAGGACTCTGGGGACACTGGGAAGCAGTGATGGGGCTCTGGGGTATTAGTTAATCGGGTTTAACTCACTTTATCTTCCACAGGAAAAATGACACGCACCAGCACATATGTAATTATCTATATAATTATATATGTATACATATATAAAGTCTGAAGAGTTTCTGTGAATAGGAATCTTGGAGGGTAAATACAGGACTGAAACCCAAGAATCTTAATTTTGCCTCAAATTTTGGCTATACTGTTTCTATAGAGACCAAAAGGAAGCTTTGGCTCCCCCACTCAGCTATTAAAGTTTAGTGCATTGAAAACTGTCTTCATGCTGTGATACCCTTTCACGGAGTAGAATAGGGTCTGAGCTAATCCATGAAAGTTGTCATGCTATGAACTAGTAGTCAAGCTTTTTCCTTTCAATTGAGTCTAAAACTATACTGTACTTCACACTTGATTGGCCCTTCAGATGGCAGGACTCAATATCCCTGCTGGAAATAAGCTCGTCTTCACACAGTGATGTTGAACGTGGAAAGATCTTGTTTCTGTGGCATAATTACTAGTGCTGCAATATGAAAGTCGTCAGGATGAGTTTGTGTTTTTTTTGGGTTTGCGTCTTCTTTTTTTTTTTTTTCTCCTAATTAATATATTATCAACCTTTGCTTTCTTCTTCTTAAAGATCAGCGAGGTTTGGGTGCAGTGCTAGCAGCACACAGCCTAATGAGAACCTGGACCCGAGCAAAGGCTCCCACTGGCTCGGGAGCTTTTCTCTCCTCAATGTTGCATGCACAAACGTAGCAAGGCAAAGTTATCATCCGCACACCAGCCTCAGCCTTCCCCCATTGAGTGTACTGTAGCAAAGGTAATGAATGGGTCTTTTTTTTCCTTCCTTTTATTTTTTTTTATTTTCCTCCCATCTATCAAGGTAACTATATAAGGCAGGATTTTACACTGTGGCAATTTTAAAATGGAAATCAGCCCCTTCCTTTGACCTTAGCCGCTACTTGTGCGTGTTCACGGGGGCTGAATCGATAGCGGGAACAGTGGACAGTCACTCGAGGTGGAGCAGCCTTGAGGGGCTCGATTAAGACTTCACCAGTGAAAAGTTACTGTATTTTTATGATTAAATTTTTAAATGGGGAAAAAACGCCTTGAACTGTATAGACCAAAAGGGGGCACCAAGGTATTAAAAAAAACCAAAAGTGTTCCTGGTTTTTGGTAGTTTACCTATCTAAACTGTGCCGGTTCCTTGCTTAGCGTAATTACTAAACAACAACAACAAAATCTCCCCAAAGTTTATGTGAATTGCCGATATTTTCACTGTGCCGATGTGACGCTTTGATTCAAGTGGGGAGGCTGCTTGGGGATTTCTTCTGGTCTTTTTTGTTGTTGTTAATCTTCATCAGTTAACTTTTTAAGCTTTTGAGCATTTTTTAAATGTAGAGTTGTCGTGTGGGCTTTCTTAATTCAGGAGTGAATGCTTTAGAGAATAAGCACCAGATTAATTGAAGGCTGTAAATCTTTAAAGCGTTATCTACCTTTTGGAGAGTATTCAGTATTGCCTCTTGCCACCACTTTTAAACACAAGTTTGCTGTTTCCTTTTGACTGCATTTACACCCTTACTGGGTGTAAGAGGATTTCTCCTTAGCTGGCTGTGGGATGAAGTGGAGGGCGCAGGTAGGACAGCGTTAGCCCCCTCTCTCTGTTTGGGAAAGCAGCTTTAATTACTAACAGCCTCATTTGTGGGTCTCACAGCCCAGCGTCGTGGTCAGGACGAGGCACAGGCATTGGAAGCAATTCTGTCCTGTGACTAACAGGACATCGAAGTGTCTCTTCTCCTGCCACTGAAAGAAAGGGATGAGAGAGTAGAACAAACATGTATTTCATCTATTTCCCATCCCCGTCCTATAGACAGATTTGGTTAAAAGCCTTCTCGGAGTGAATGGCTGCAACGTAGGAAGGGTGCAGAGCAATTGTGTTCTCGGGTCTGGAGTTTTTTTTCCTTCTCCCAGCTATGCAGGGTTTTATGGTGCGCAGTGCACGTTTATAATCCCCATTTTTTACAAGCATCTAGCATGTAAAACGCCAGTCAGATGCTTATAGCTATTTTGTAATCACGGCTTTTTATTTGTGCCTTTGTAGCTCTGCTCATACAAAGTCCTTTCGTAAAATTGTCAGATTCAATTATTTTTCACACTAAACTGGAAGAAGTTTGTTTTCCTTTTTTTTTTTTAATGAAACTGCCTTTATTGGTTTTTAAATTATAATTTAGAAATGAAAGATGGGATGTTTTCAAGCACTGGATATAATGTTTTATAGTTTAATTTGTACTGAGATGTAAGCCTTATTTTTAGTTTTGTTATCTAATTTATTGGATCATATATTATATAATGCAAGGCAACTGAATAGCTAAGGTTACATTAATAATTTTGATACATGTGGCTAATTAGTTTGTATTTTATATGGATCTCAATTTAAAAAAAAAACAACCTACATATCTATTTTAGATTTCAACAATAATGCTAAATACAGCAGGTACCTAAATAGAAAATTGTGACATTTACTTTTTAAATATAAATAACTTGACATTTTTAAAAAGTGACTATCCCTTTGGTATCTCACAATTTGTTCACAAAAGGATACAGTCATCTTCTCTGTCCACCATTTACTAACAACACCTTTGAAACTGCAGGGCACGAACCTTGTTTGTTCTGTGCTTTAAGAAACGGCATTTTGATCCCATCAGCTGGCTCACAAGAAATGAAAAAGTCATTGCTGTTTTGGTCGCAAGTGCTTTATGAGAAAGTGTGGAAAGAAGAGAGACTTGAAATACCATAAACTAGTCTGAGTAATTTAGTTGAAAAAGTAATTTGTTGAATATCTAATTTTCCTCTTACCGTTTTGTTGCAGTTTTGAATTACTCCAGGCTTTGAATCTATTATTACTTTATTGTTCTAATTTAGCTTTTCAGGCTAAACTGGTCAAAATAGCTCTTGGATTTAAACAGTTTCCTTCTGTTTCTGCAGTTTACTTTGAAAAATGATCACTAAGCAGCATTAGAATTCAGCTATTCTTTTGATGCAATTAATAATAATAATAAAAAGAGTCCTCCTGTTGAAAGCACTAAAATACTGTGCGTTTACCTTCCGCTGCGCTGTTCGGCTGCTCGTAAATCTATCCCGTACAGCTCCGATCGGGTTTTAAAGGTCTGTCATAATTTATTAAACCAGTTAACAAAAATGTGTAGGTAAAGAAAACTCATTCAAATGTGAACATGAGCCACTTCAATCACAATCTGCAGTAAGCTGATTTATCAGGTTAAATTCCCTTTCTGCGATAAATAGCGTTTTGCTCTGGAATAGACTTGCAATCTGATTATTTTTTTCTTTTTTTTTCTGGGAAGCAAAGGTGGGGGGGAGAAAAAATAGGAAACACATTCTTAATTTTACCTACATATCATGCTATCATTACAAAATAAGGTTTTTCTTTCTTTGTTTCAGAGGCGAGAAGGTAAACATTACCTCTTTCCCTGCCACTCAACTCAGATTAATCGAAAGTGCAGACGTACAAAATGTGCAGGCAGAATTTGAAATTTGATTTACAATTATAAGCTACGGGGCAAAAGGTCTGAAAATTGGCTACTACGAATGCCTCCATTTTTATTTTTTCCTTCTCTCGTGTGTGTGCCTTGTAAGGGACAGGAGGACCTGTGCTCCTGCTTTGGGTGCTGCTCTACAAAGTAAGGTATCACCTGAATTCCTATTGCTTGTAGCCCAGAGGAGGTGAAAAATCTGCCTTGGTGCTACTCTGCTGGCATTGTAATTTCACTGAACCCAGCTTCGTTGTGGATGGGTTTATCAGCGGATGAATTTACTGCTGATTTCCAGGGTGCTGTGCATGAATGGGAGCAAGTTTTTTGTTTTGTTAAAAAGCAAACCAAGAAGCAAAAAGCCAAGCAAACCATTTCCAAATCCTCGTTTGGTTAAATGCTGAGGGTACAAGTTCTCCACGCCCATGGTTGCATGTTGGAAGGCTGTGAACCCTGGAAGAGCTGGCAAAGCACATCGTTAGAGTAGTAATCCAGCTGTATTTTAATTTTCAGGGTACAGCAGAGCACTTAGTTGCCGTGTCTCTCTCTGTCTCCCTCCCTAACGTTAGCGCAGAAAGGAAACTTAATCTCTCCAGTGACCCTGCTTCTGTTCTTCAGCTCATAAAAGCCAAAAAGAAGTCAAGCCAGAGGCTCCTAAATGTTGGCAGATCCTGTAAATTACCCTGTAGCACCAACAAAATAACACCTTCCGAGAAGCAGATTTTTCCTTGGTCTCTGAGTTTTATTCCCTATTGTGAGTTTAAGAGACACTCTCGATACCAGTTCAGTGTATCTGTATGTACAGTATTTGATCTATAACCAATTGCTTTATTATGTACAACGACTGGATACAATCATCAGTGAGTACAATTTTTTAAATGAATTCTGGGGTGTTGGATGCCTCATTACCTACGTGCAGAGGAAAGCTTCTGTATTTCTGGCTGCAGAAGCAGAGACAATTTAATCAATGTATTTAGAAATAAAATCCTGATGTTTCACTCCAAAGTGGGCAAATTAAGTGCACAACAGAGGAATAGTTTCAACTGCCATGTATAATTAGCAACTCAAATGTAAGCAGATATCGTTACATTGTTTTGCTTACTACCGATTAACCTAATATTGATAGAGAACGAGGGACAAAACGGATTTTGTCGAGGTGATTAGAGCAGGAGCCTCAAGTACAAGCTGGATTTGGTGGTTTTATAAAAATGTGCGGAGAAAAAAAACCCGCCATTCCTTTCTGCTTCTTGCTTTGACACTGTCTAAATTAAATGCAGAGTTGCATTGGCTTTGCACGTTGTTTTTTGCTCGTTTGACATTTAATACTGTTGTATCAGGACCGTTCATCTTAGCTGAGATACTGAGGGGAAAAATACCCAATTTAGACCAAATGTGAGAGGGACACGCTGAAGCCGATGTCTGGGCAAGCTGCTGGGTAGGGAGGGAGTTTGCATGGGCTGTAAAAGGCAGATTGCCCCCAGGACGTGGCTGGGGAGAGGATGGGGAGTGTTGCTGCCAGCACAGGCTGGGACCTGGGCAGGTCTCCGGCACCGCTCTCAAAGGCTCTTCTTTCCGTAACTGGTACTTCCTACTGCAGACGGATGAAATGCATTTTCTCCATAAAACTCTCATTAACCTGGTGTACAAAGTATATTTTTAAAGTTGGTTGTAAACAACGTGGTTCTCCAGGATTTTACTATCCCTGCCGCTGCAGCGCTAGCACATTCAATAAATGTCATGTTATTGTATGTCTGAAGTTCAAAAAAAAAAAAAAAATGGTGGGGGGGGGGAGGTTAGTTGCAATCTGTAATTAAATCCAGCGGGAAGTATTTCCTGAATGGCAGAGACCTTTCACACTCTGTTACCTAATTCTTTACAGGTGATTTTTTTCTTTTTTTTTTTTATAGCTCCCTTCTTTTTTTGGCACTGGGAAGCGGTAGTCATAGCAAAACCCGCTGGATTTCAGAGCGAGAAAATACTTTCTACCATCTCATGGTGAAATTGGTTAATGTAATGGCTAGTCCTCAGAGTGAGAAAAAGTAATTTCACATGTATTTTTTCCTCCCCAAGAAGTAAAATGTGGTTGAAGGGACTGGAAGATAATTATTTTTTATTTTTAAAAAAAGTCTTTTGACCGAAAAAGAGCTTAACGCAACACTATATTTTCCCCTGTTGTGTCAGAAATGACGGAGGGCAGTGTGGGGAAGGGGCAGATGCTCCTGCTGCCTCCATTTCCCAACCCTTGGGTACCTCCAGCTCCTCGGGGCCGGGCAGGCTCTGCCCTGGCCGGAGGCTCTCGTCCTGCCACGGCCGCTGTGTAAACCCTGGCAGCGGCACCACGGGAAGCAGCCCGAGCACAAGTCGGCCTTTTCTCTCCCGAGGAAGAGTCCCCCTCTGCCCTCCAACCTGCTTTGCTGGAAAAGGGGCTTTCCCAGGCGAAATAACTTACTTACATTGGGAGGAGCCTTTTGTGGCCAGGCTCTCATATTGTTCTTTGGAAAAGTGGCCCTTTTTCCCCCCACCTCCCAAAGAATAAAGCGATGCAAAGAAATACAAATGGCACAGCAATGTCTCGGTCTGTTACATGCAGCTCTGATTTGATATATGAGATCAGTTCCTATAGTAAAAATCTGCTCTGGTTTCCTTCTAAGCTTTGTGCTGAGATTCTCGCCTGGTGTTTTGATAATAACTTCTGAAAAGCGAGTGACTTGAGAGTCAGTTAAAACCGTATTTCTTCCAGGCAAATAAATGTATAAATGCTCCCCAAACGCGCTTGCAAGCAGAAATGTCAGCTAGCATTCTCCAGATATTTTGATGTCGATGAAATAACATTTTGCATTGGTAAAGATGGAAATTTAAGGTAATGACTTGGTGCAACTGCCTTCAAAACAGTAGATAAAAATACAGCGAAATTTCCTTCCTCTTGATAGAAAAGATTGCTTTAATTTTAAAACATCTAAAGAAAAAAGTGGTTGCACTCATTTTAGTGATGTTCCTGGCCTCTTGGCAGCATCCCCTGTGCCAGGGTTTCACCACCAGACCTTTGAGATGGTGGTTGCCCCAAATGCAGCTCCTCTTGATTCGTGTTGGCCACCCAAAACCCCTGGCATGGGGGTTACTGCTGCTCCTGGACTCAGCTGCCTCAGAGCAACCTTGGGAACAAAACTGCCTCTTTGAAGTTAACATCTCCTGGGGAAACCAAGTCATGTGTGTTTTTTCATAATAAATAGTGCAGAAATTCCCTCTTGCTCCAAGACCAGCATTGCCACTTGCTCCATGGCTATGTCTGATGCTGCCAAAAGAGGACCAGGTGTTTGCAAGTGGGGGAGAACTGGTCTTCACCACTTCTCGCATGCAAACCAGGAAAGGTGCCAGGCTGGTATTGCCATAGCTGAGTTGTTAGTAGGTCTGTCTCTCGAGATGCTGGTGAGTCCTAAAGCTTTATAAGATCATGGGAGGAACAGAATGTCAGTGCCTAGCAAGGAAACTGCTTTATATTGACCACTGCATGAACAAAGGCGTGGCTTGTTCATACCAACCATGGCATTCATGCACAGGAGGTCCCCAGGGGTGGGCTGTCACATGGTGGGACAGGGACGGACACCACCTCCCCTGCTCTTGCAGCTGTGGGATGGTTATATAGTGGTGTGCAAGAGTGAAACTCAGTGTGCGTCACATCCAGGGGTTATTCTGTGCATGGGCCATCTGCTCCACCACAGCCATGCGCTTTATGGGGGATTGTGGGTACATCGAAGTTGTTGTGTGGTCTTTTGCACTGTAAGTGGCCCAGGCCCTGCAGGAGGCTTTGCCTGCAGGTTGAGCTGAATAACAAACATCACTGATGCTGTATGCTTGAGAAAAAATATCAAGTCACAATGCTTGAATGAAGGTGGCTTGTCCGGACTTAACCATGGTGTGGGTACACGGTACTTCCTTCTGGTCACACAAAATGCAGCAGCTTCCGTTTCCTCAGTGGCTCCAAACCAGAGCACCCACTCTGTTGGGAGCAGCAGATCTCTTTGTTGTAACTGCAGAGCCCAAACAGTTCAACTAAGGAATGTAGGATTGAAAATACAATCAAGCAGGATGGGTACTTTGTTATTATCTATTCTCGGCACAAAGTGGAATTGCGTCCTCTATGCCAAACCTCACTCATTTACACTGTGCTTATCTGCAAATTCCATAATTTACATACAAAACCCAGCATTTTATCCACATTTATTAGCACTGATTAATCGCAGAACACTGCAGCAAGCCCTCCTATTACTCCAACTTCATTACTTTTACAAAGTAGACTACAGCCCACTTACCCAAAGACATTTTGCTCAGAAAAATTATCGATGATTAAAACCAAGCTACACTTGTCAAAATACATTACCCGAGTACGTTTTGAGCGGCAGCAGCCTTCCTCTTTACGGCAGTTGCCTGCCTTGCTAATTTGCACCGTGCAGAGACTTGCGGTGGGACGGCAGCGCGGGTGGAGGCCGAGCGATGCCACGTGGCAGCTTCCTAGCGCGGGTGGAGTTTGTGGAAATGATCTGGAATGTCTTGTGCTTCCTCATATATTACCAATATTACATCAGCTGCGGGTGTAATCAAGCTTCGTTGATAGAGGAGGGTAATTCGTTCATTGGTTTGCAGAGCTCAGGTCTCCTGGGATTGTTTCCAACTGGCGTGGTGTCTCCAGCTGCTGTTTTTTTCATGTGGATGCAGGAGTCATCTAGGAGCTGCATTGAGATGCGTGGATCTCCCTGTTGACTGTAAGATGAGGCGTCACAGAAGTGCATTTCTTTTCATCAGTGGTGTGGAATGAATTATACTCATGAAATTTGCTCCAGTTCTTCCTCTTTCAGAGGGCAACACATAATCAAATGGTGCAGAGTGCCGAAATGTCCTACTTTTCCTCCCAGAGGAGACCTTGGCAGTGGTAGGAGACAAGATGCAACACGGCAAATGCCTTCTGCTCTCTTGTTCTGCAGGGCAGAGGAGAAACCCTCCTGCACTGCTGCTGGGCAAGCAACCATCTATAGGAGATGTTATTGAGGCTTCTAGAGAAAACTCTTTAATGTCAGGGCAGAAGGCAGGTCTGAGTGATGGTGTGCTGCTCGTCTGCCCACCTCAGTGCTGGGGCCACTGCTTGTGCAAGAACTGGCAGGACAACAGCCCCTTGCAGCCTGCTGGGCTCTCTCCAGGCAGCAAAGGGGCTATGGGTTAGCTCTATCCTATGTGGTCCGACTGCTTCACGTGTTTGGCAAGGCACTGTTGATCCTGCTCATTGCTGCTGCTGTAGGGGGTTTCTGGAGGGGTTGGGAAGAATGCTGATTGTAGCCAGAGTGGCCCTGCAAAGGATTTGCTGGAGCAAAACAGTGCTGTGGCTTTGTTCCCGCTATGCACTGCGACTGCACGTGTAGTTCCCAGAAGTGTCTCTCTTGGTAAGTGGATAAGGCAGGTAAATAATTGGCCCCTAAGGCAGTGCTGGGACCAGCAGGCTCTGATATGGGGCTTGATGCCATGCAGATGCCACTTGTGTCCGGGCATAGTATCAGCAGATACCAAGGAGGACTTGTGCCCTATGGAGAAGCAGAAGGCAGCTGGAAATAGCTAGTGAGGGAACAGGGACAAGGGGATGCTGCCTGGAGAGCTGTATTTGTGGACATCACTCAGTTCCTGTTGTGTGTGTAACCAGCTCACTCTCTTCACTTGGTGTGGGATAGTCCCTCTATATCTGAGAACATGCCACCTTTCATCTACAACATGGTTCAGCAGAGGTGTTTTTTGTGTAAGTGCTCGTTTTGATTCCCAGATGCAGAGGTGGTGGCATGGAGATGGGTGTGCAAAGGACTCCTTTCTCAACCGCCAGTGTCAGGGTGTTCGCAGAAGTATTTGAGGACATCATTACAGGCAAAGCAGAACTTTCCGGACCAAGTTGCCTTTTTGGACTAATGCAAGGGAAGATGCATTTAACACTAGCAAGTATTAATTATGTTTTCAGTGGCTTTTCTTGGGCATGGGCTGAAAGCACAGAACATCTCATAACCCAAATGGGGTAGGCAGGAAAGAGGGGGCAAATCTAAAGTGTCTTCTGACACTTATGGCTTTAAAGCAGTAGTGAAGGAGAAAGGAGATAAAAGTCACTATTGCCTTAACTGAGGGAACTGGAAAGTGTGTAGGCAAAGACATATTTTGGCATTTGGTATTTCATTGTGCACGGAGCTGGTAAAATGCTGTGAAAGGCTTCCACAGGATAGCAGCAGACTTAAAAAAGGGAGCTTGGCTTTCTGCTGTGGATTAGATCCTTGCCCAAAATTCTGTTCCTCATTACCAGCCTCGCAGTAGGTGAGGGTCTGTTTTCCAACCGCCCTAGAAACTTTCTGTCAGGGTGGATGGTGTTTCTGTGAGAAAGGCGTCTGTCACAGGCAGGGAATCCTCAGCTCTTGGGGGACCCCACGATGGCAAATCATGGGGGTTCACCTCTTGACTCAGTTATGGCGACTCTAGGGCTCTGACTTCCCTTGCTGGAGTGGTGATGTGAATCCTCGGAAGGAGGAGAGGAGGACAAGGATCCTCTCATCCCTCTGTGGAGAGGCTGCTCTGGAGGGGTGCCCTGGGTGGACCCCAAGAAATCCAAGTTTCCCCTTTTGGCATAGGGCACCTAAAGCAAGGGGTGTACCAAGCATAAATAGAAAGAAATAACAGATTGCACGTGTTTAGAGGAACCGTGTTTTATCAGGCAAAATTAAGCCTCTTTAAGAAAGAAAAGCAAACAGAAGAGCAAAGCAAACAGCATGGAGAATGGGGTAGAGGTAACGCAATAGCTTAATTGAAAAATTAACTTGAATTGGTGGAGATATGACTGCTGCTCTCTGGACTGAAAACTGGCTGGAGGAATGTAAACAAAAGACAACGAGAAACAGGATTTGGTTGGGGGGAGGCTCTGCATTGCTGCAGAGACACCGATGGTGTATCCTTTCCGAGCGGCACCCCCACAGACGGGATGCTGAGCAGGGGGTACCCCGTCAGCACTTGCAAACTATCTGAAAAAGATGGACAAAGTCTAGAAATCAGCGCAAGACTCCCACATTCTCAGGAAAGTCCTGGCTAAAGCATTAAAGAAAGCCAGTCCAGTATGTGCTCTGCAGGGGGAAGGCAGGAGAGGAGATGGGAGCCTTTGGGAGTGGTAGATAGGACTTGGAAGCATAAGGTGATGTGGAGCACACGTGTGAGGGGCTCACGAAATACCCACCCTGGTGAGCCAGCCAGCCAGCTGCACGGGGACCCTTCCTCTCGGCGAGGATTTCACTGAAATGCCAGTAATGCCCATGAACCACCAGATCAAACAGACCTTCTTTTTCCCCCACGCCCAAACCCCAGTTATCTATTGGAACCAGATGCACTTTTTTCCGCAGGAATTTCCAAGCAGGGAAGGCCAGGCTACCTTGTTGCAATCAGAGAGGTGACAGTCTCCCTCTGAATTTTTCCTTTCTCAGACATACGGCAATGCAGTTTTTTTCCTTGTTATGAGCACGGTTTGCCAGGAATCCTGTTAGGAGTGCTCAACAGACACTTGTTGTTGAGTAGAGCCAGGCTTGCTTTGAGGGGCTGCAGCTCAACACCTTGCAAACTTCACCCACCGTCTTTGACGAGACATTGCAGTTTGGCGTGCTGGATTAATTCCATGTTCTCCTTTGTGTACCTCAGTAGCATTTATTTTTTTAAAATCATGTTGAACGCATGAGTTTGTTTTCTCCCTCTTTTTTTTTTTTTTATAACGTTTATTTCATTTAGAGCCGTTTTGAAGTGATAGGCACCTTTCTAGGTAGCGGCTTCTTACAACGTATAAGCCCGTTTATCAAAGGCAGGATTTGCTGCTGTTGTTTTTCTATTAGGGAGGAATTACACTAAGCCTGTAGCAGACATTTTGTGTTACCATGGCAGCCCATATTTCCTACAGGGTTGTGACCTCTAATGACTACAGTGGAAAGCTAGGAAAAATGGGGACTCTTTGAAGATTAGTAAATAAATGCATACTTATGCAAACTATCCGAGAGATGGCTAAACTATAGAGAGGGACCGGCACGATTCTGAATGCTGAGTAAATGGCTCTATGTAAATACCTGTGTGTTTTTTAAAAAATCACCTTTCATTTCACTGTGCTTTTAAAAGGCTGTTTTGTTTCCATCAAAGTGGTACACCGAGCACCGTTCCTGCGTAGGGCCTGTATTATTTTTCATGTAATGAAACCAAAATACAGAGTTCAGAATTTCAGCAAAAGATGTTTCTTACCACCTAAATCATTCTTTTTTTATAGCCTTTTCAAATGTTATTGCCGTCATGATTGAATTTTCAGTGTTCTTTTAGTTCATCATCGCTAGATAAAATAAGGCAGCAGAATGTACTGAACTTTTAAACAGACATCTCAGTGGGAGCTGTCTTTATTCTTTTAAAATAGCTTAGCAAAAAAAAAAGTCTCTGTTTTTAAAAAGAACAGATTGATTTTTTTTTTATGTATGGAATTTGGTAAAAAAAAAAATTGCACCTATCGAGGACTACACAGTACTTGTTTTGGACCATTAAAATATCTACAAAAGTATTTTATAGGATTTGTTTGTGAATTTTAAATGATCCTGCATTGTACTCTGCAGTGATCTCCTAAATTGTAGAAAGCCTCAGTAGACATGCTGGTACTCTGTGCATCTTCAGTTAATGACCCTTTTCATGTAAGCACAGCTGTTGCAGTGTAAAAAAATAAATTAGCAAAATGTGCCTCTTCTCCCTGCATCTTCCCTTCACTTTTCTGTGGATTTCAGCATTTTCCCTCTTCGGTCAGTAACTTCCAGACTCCTTAGCCCAGATATGTGGTACAAAAACTCTCTCCCATCGATGCTGTCAGCAGAAAAGGAGCAGATCAAGGTCTTACAAAACAAAACCAATGTCAGGCAGATCCCGAATCTCCTCCTTTCCTGTCAGGAATACTGAGGTTGGTACAACGCTACTGCTCCTTACAATGGAGGTTGTTTTAACCCTTTTGTCTTCCTTTAGAGAATAAAACAAGACCCTTTGCATGTAAGCCCACAGCACTGGCTCTCATGGAGAGCTTGGAGTCCCTTGTCTTGAAACCACATCATGAAGGTTGCAGTGCTGTCGGATGTGAGTCCTCCTACCACATGGTGGGATGTGCTGGGGATACGTCACCCCACTGCTGAATCTACCCATGGTGGGAAATCCTCTTTCTCTGGAAATCCTGAGGGCTTGAGGACAACAGGATGGGCTAGGGAGTTGTTTTGTTGTGCCCTGGAAGGCACAAACCCCATATCCACAGGGATATTCCCTGCTGCCAACAGACTTGACTCCCTAATGTGCTGGGTGCCAATGTAGGATGAGAAAGTCTGCATGGTTTTGTGATTCACCCTTGCATCAGCTTCTAATATTGTAGCGAAAACCAAAGAGGTTTTGGGATGGCTGCTAGGTAGGGGCCCATGCAATGCTCTTCTGCTGGCAGCTCATAGCTGTTACCATGTCCTAAAGGTTCTTTGCCTGTTAAGCACTTGGATAAGTCACTATTATTTCTAGCTTAAGCAGCAGTACAAGGTGTGTTGCCAATCTCTGAGGAAGCATAGCTCAGGGGATCACAGAAACCATGCTGCAAGCTTGCATGGGAAAATGATGGAGACTGGAGGCAGATGGAGAAGAAAACATCAGTTTTGGTGTTGGCTTTGATTTCTTTGCATATGATTTTGTTTCTTCATAACTGCACTAGCAGTGCAAACTTACAGGCCCTTTCTAGGGATGTGGGATACCAGATACCTTCTGGGTTGGTTCACATAGCCGAACACTCATGTTATTAATCTTTTTGGAATTGGAAAATTTAGTTCAAAATGAGAGGCTTCTGATGTCACTAACCCTACTTTTCTCGTGTGACTTAACAACATGCTTACAACCCAGGGTATTTTTTGTTCTTCTTTCTTTTCTTGTTGGTAGCTTTGAATTCTCTGTCGATTGGCAGAGATCTGAAAAGGGTCTCCTGGGGAAGTGCCCTCTCCTCAGACTGTCCTCCCATCCTGTGTCAGTAATGAACCACTCCTTGGAGCAGGAATGGGGCCAAATGGTCCTCCCTTCCAGACTCTTGCCCTCCTCGCCAGGGACAGTCCTGCTCCTCTTGCTCTCTGCATGGCTCCTAAAGCTTTTTGTAGCAACTGGAGCTCTTCCAACAAGAAGGTCTGCTTTCTAACTGGACTCATCTGAGGTGTGGGGTATGCACAGATCTGCCCTTTACCTCATCCCAGGCTCTCTGGAAATCCTACCGTTGTCTTCCTGGGCTCCCACAGGACCTGTTCTACTTTTTAAAGCTCGAATAAAGCCCTGAGAGAAAGAGGCCGAGTCTATGGCCTCCATCTGTGTGTTGTGGGTCACTTGACTACACGTGAAGCAACACTATCCCCCTGCCCATCCTTGGATGCATAGTTTCCAGCCCAAGCTATTTGACAAATCTGACCCAGACTAGCTAATAGTTTCAGGGTGACCAAAACTGTGTATCTGACGAATTTACGATTCAACTGAAAATTCTTGCTTTACTGAAGTCCAAACATAGAGGGGAATCCGGTGGTTAAGGCAGCAGGGAGGAAGAGAGGAAAAGAAAGCTGGTAAGGAATGCTGCCGAGGCTAAAATGGGATCCTGACGTGAGCTGCGGGGCTGGCAGAGCTCTTTGGAAAGGGCGACTTCCCAAGGGAGGACCTGACCTTCAGTGTGCACGTGCAGGTTTGGGGGGCCCAGGTCCTGGCTAAGGATACACCCCTCCAGCCCTTCTAGTGGTCTTGTGAAATGCTCTGTACTTCCTTTCATTCATATTTTTCTTTCTTCTTTGTTTTGGAGGGTCCTTGAAAGCAAAATTTTTTTTGCCCCCATTGATGTGAGGTCAGAGGGACACTTGTGTTAAATGAAATGGAGAGTGTGCACTTCTGAGAAGGAAAGTGGAACAATTTTACATCTGGTGGGGTGGAGCAGCACTAAATTGATACTGGTTTTGTAGTGTGGCAGCTGAGCAAACCAGTCTGTGATTTCCCAGTCCTGTTCCCAAGCCACTGTCACTTAGAGCCACTGCCATCTCAAGCCACCCTCCGCAGCTTCCACCTTCCACAGACCTCCCTGGCTTACCTGCTGGGCAGCCATCCTTCGGGAATGTAATCGGACCAGCAGGAGAGCAATGTGAGAACCTTCGGGAAATTCACTGACTTCTCTGCATGTCTTGCTCCTGGTTTCTGCTAGCTGAGTGCCTGCAAGTAAAACAGGTGGATTTTGGCACAGCCCTGAGCTGAGCATCCACCACTGTAGTCAACAGAGCAAGTCCAAAAGACACCAAAGTTGCACCTTTTCTATGTGGCTGGGAGAGCCTTTGGGAGCCTAAATTTCTGCCTCTCCTAGGGCAAGCTGGATTGCTGATGGCCTCCTCCAAGAAAGCACCGTGGTGTTGCCTGCCTTTAAACCAAACTGAGCAGAAAAATCATTTATCAGACCAGAGTTGTGTTGCCCACACTGTATTTCTCGTGTTGAAGCTGATTGTCATGGAGTTGATTCCAAACAGGATTAGAAGTTCAGATAGAGAACAGGCAGGCTGGTGTTTTACAGGGCTTAAATATAAAGAAAATTGGGAGAGAATTATGGCTTCAAACAAGGCTACCCTCAAAGAAAATATTGCTCATGGCTTTTCCACATGGCCCTATGGCAGCAGAGATGAACCCTTGGCTGCTGCTGGCATTTCTGGTCACAGTCAGAGCAGTTCTGGAAGCCGGCAAACGAGCCACGTTCCTCAGACCAAATTCAAAGGGCTTTATCTTTTTCTCTTTTTTTAATAAGTTTGAATGTAAATGTAATATCCTTTATTGCCCAGAGTACAGAGAAGACCACAGTGCAGCTGTGACAAAGCCTTCTGCTTTCCAAAGTGCTGCAGTGATTAAGGAGAGCAAGTCTCTGAACACCAATGGGAGTTAGGTGCTTCATTGCCATTTCAGCCTTTGAAAAAATCTCTCTCTGATTTAGCCAAGTAAACTCCTGTGCCAATTATGTTGTGGAAGTTTAAAATGCCTCTCTGAGCCACAGAAAACTCAACATATTCAGGGACTGAGGACAAATCTATAAATCTCTTTAAAACAAACAAAGGAAATGGATTAAGAATGAGCTTGGAAGCTATCTATATTTATCTGAGTAGCTATATATATACAATTTTATCATGTATGTAATACATATATATAAAATACATACAAACTGTACCCAGCTTGCATTCCAATAACCTTCATCTAGATCTCATAGGAAATCAGGGAGCAGGTCTGGCTGGTGATGCCTCAATCACTGCAATCCCCCCATGGTTCTTTATCTAACATTTTGTTAAGGAAAGTACTTTTTTTAGGGAAGGACCATGGATTTTAACTGGAACTGGGGCTTTTAATTGGAGCTGGTCTGTATCTGGACAATTGAATTTGCCAGAGTAGACCTGTCTGTGCAGGATGGAGAGATGCCTCCAGGTGATGTGAAAGGTCTTCCTTGTATTTACTGCATCCACTGATATTGCCATGCTCTCCTGTGCTTCCAGAGGTGAGAAGCATTTAAAAACCCCAAATGAGAATGCAATAACTCTGAGACAAATGTCCTCAGCATTTTGATCCAGCCATTCTTACATCTGCGGTCACCCCACACTCCCTCTTCCCACCCAGTCTTGCTCTGATGCCATGCCCCATGACTTGTCCACTTTTCCTTTTTTTTTTTT